>JALIZH010008622.1:0-37285 GCA_030522465.1 Rhipicephalus appendiculatus | reverse complement strand
TCTTTTACTATCTATCTATCTATCTATCTATCTATCTATCTATCTATCTATCTATCTATCTATCTATCTATCTATCTATCTATCTATCTATCTATCTATCTATCTATCTATCTATCTATCTATCTATCTATCTATCTATCGATCTATCTATCTATCTATCTATCTATCTATCTGTCTGTCTGTCTGTCTGTCTGTTTGTCTGTGTTCCTATAATACAATGTCGTGACTTCGACCCGCCCCAGTGGTTACGATGCTCGAATTACGGTGCTCTGTCCCGGCCGTGGCGGCTGTATTTCAATGGAGGCTAAAGCCTAGAGGCCCGTGTACTTGGATTTAGGTGCATGTTAAGGAAGAACACCAGATCGTCAAAGTTTTGGCACATTCGCTAAGGCCTCCCTCATAATCATGACGTGATTCTGGGGCGCAAATCTTAAAGAGTTTCAATTATTAGTACTTACCATTATCAAATATCCGCAAAAAAAGCAGATAGGCCTAAATATGATCCGACAGTGGGAATTGAAATCGTGGCCTTTTGTACAGAAACTATCTTCCAGCTACTGCGCAGCAATCGCACATACCTGTAAGGCGGAGCAGAGCCCCCTTAGTGTCACACGTGTAAGCAAGCGCGCTCAGATGCTAGGCGGGTTAGCAGAACGCTGAAGGTTTCCTCAAAAACTTCCCGCGTGCACGCAAGCGCTATGAGTAGCTTGGTACACTTCTACAACGCGAACAGCTTGTCGTTGGCCTGATCTCGTGCATACACGAACCAGGCCACGAGGTTTGTGTCACCTCCGGCCGCACTGTCGATCACTCGAAGCCGATAGAGTTTCGACAGAGCCGCCACACTCCGGCAAATGCCGCTTATTATCAAGGTATCCGTGAGTGCTCCGGAACATTGATATTTCGCTGATATAACTGATGTCAGCGCGACGACGAGGGTCATGACCTCAGGTTGAACTATGATCTACGCAGAATGCAGGAATTGCGGCGTAGTCCACATGCCTGCTACGCTCACTTCGATTGCTCATGCAGTTGCTTTATAAACGTGTTGTTTCAGGTGGCCGCTCAAGGTGACAAAATGCGGCAAAGGCGGTTCTTCCCAGACTGATTTTCATAAACTTGACTACAACAACGTGGGTCTATGCAAAGCCACACGCACTGACATCTGCTTTCGCAATAAACGTAACATTTGGTACTTTTGTAAAAATACTTAAACTACATGCGTGATCGACTGAAAGAAGAACACGCGAATAACGTTTCATAAGCATTAGTCGAATCTAATATCATCGCTGTAAAACGAGTTTTGCAACAGCGTGGTGAAAATTTAACTGTGCATGGCTGCATGCATTGCGATGCGTCACAACTCTCAAACATCGCTGCCTACAACGCTAATGGATGCGACGGCTGGCGCTTGGTTTCCAGACAGCAAGCATGGTTTGATTCATATTTCAACGTCCCGCATAATGCCGTTTCCGCCACTCGTCGAGTGATACTGCATGCATTCGGCCGTGAAGAACAAGAAGATGAAGAAGGAAATAATGTAGACGAATGGCGAGAGATGTTCACACAAACCGTTTTTGAAGTAGTTATTTCGGAGTGCTCCATGTTTTTTGCATGCGGATGATAAAGAATATGCAGTTTACCGACACCGTCAAACTTTGCAAGCGGTGGTGTTCTTCTAAAACCAAACTCTTTTTTGTCAGCAGATAGCAGCAGTATGAGTAAGGTGCGGATGCTCAAGACTAGCTACGCACGAACTGGTATTCCTTTCTAAAATTCGAGATCCGTCGTTCAGCAAAAACTGGCTGGTATATAGTTTTGCAGCTCTTTGCAAGATCAGTGTGACGCGGGAACAGGAACCCGAATCCCGGCAGGTTTTTGCGTTGTTAAATGTATCAATATACCTTTCCTTGGCCGGAAAGCATCGTGGCGCAACCCAAAAAATCAAGTTAAAGGACCCCCACACCACCAACACACGCTCGCACGATCCTCTGCTAGCAGATGTGCACACTCTTTGCGTTTTCACCTCAGACACGCTGAGGAAGTGCTTTCAGAGAGGGGGGACAGACGAGTCGACGAATACGTTCGCTGTAGAATCCTGCACAACCGCAAAGCCGCAGCTTAATTTCGAACTCTGAGTGATTTAGGGGCCCTTTAGCAATTCAAGCTAAACGACACATCTGTCTTTGCAGTCTGGTATACAGCATAGAGCTCAGGATTCGTTTCAATGAAGAGAACCACTAAACAAGCATCAAAAGCACAGGATCGATGATAAGGTGTCTTTTAACAAGGGGAACACCCGCGCACACGTTCCCGCTAAACATTACGTTGCATCTGTTTTGCGCTTCACAGGAGGGCTTCGAATGACGTCAAATGGCCATTCCTTCTCTCCGCGTGAGTTTCCCGGTTTGATATATTATAACGTAGTATTGATGGTTCTGCACAGGTGATTAAGTGTCTTATAAATGCCCACAATATAAAAGGCAGACCCGTCTAGCAACTCAATCATTTCATTCACTTCATCGTCCCATACTGGTATTTGAAACAGAAATTCGGTAAACCACCCTACTTTCCACTAATCAACTACAAAATATTGCAGGCAATAGTTAGCTTTTCGGCCTGTAACGAAACTATCATAATAAAAAAAAAGGTATCTGCCCCGAAAATCACGTAAATCCCATTACTGACCACTGTTCCACTAAAAATAAATATGGCAACAGTTAGCCTAACAAGAGGGTACGTGCTACAGAAATGTGTCCGGCCTATCAGAAAACTACCATTTTTAACGCGATAGCGTTAAAGAGCTCGTTTCGCAGAAATTCCGGCGTCGGCGTCGTTGGTTGTGAGCGAAAAATCATCATCTTGTCCGTGACCGAAAAATCGAGAAAGATGCAAATAAAATAAATAATAAAAATTTTCGGGTCCGAGTGAGGATCGAACCCGGGTCGTCTGCGTGGCAAGCAGGTGTTCTACCACACAGCCATGCCTCTGCTTGGAAATACTGTGAAAATAACTTCCTCTGCTTGGAAATGCAGTGAAAATAACTTCCATGCTTCGCAAACGCAAGCGTCCTTTATATAGGCGTCGCAATATAACATGTAATATCCCAGGAATATTGCGTGGTACAAGCGTACATTGCCATCGGGAGGGCGTCAGAATATGTGACTATCATAACGATTCCATAGTTTAAAGCCAGCCACCCATTACAAACGGCACACACCTTACTGCGCGTATTCCCTTAACACCACGTAGTGGGTGCATAGCAAGTTCGAAAACATTTCCCACATTTGCCGCGCATAATTTCTCCTGGTTTAAAGCATACCACCCATTACATAGTATGCACTAAGTGATTGAAGTACGCAGTAGGGACGGGATATCACTATCGCGTTCAACTCTTAAAGGCGAAGCTTAAGGGTCCCCCCAATTTTTAAGCGGGCATCTGCCCCAGAATTTCAGTGAATCTCACTACACACAACTTTCGCTAAAAAAGAAAAAGTAATATGTAGCCCAACAAATAGCTGCGAAGCGAGGGCGACGAGCCGAAGATCCAAGGTACGTACAACGAGAGAATACTAGGGAACAGGAAAGGCAGAGGCGGCTGCGAAAAGACCCCAAAGTGATGGAAAACCCACGCCAACGACGACCTGCCCGTAGATATATGAGAGGTGTGAACACTTGGTTTCAGCGCGAGCTTCTCTCGGGAGTTTCGACATCTGTGTCATCTCTGTAACTGTGTGTGGTTTAATTGAAACCTCTCAGTGTAGAGAATCAATGTAGAAAAAATCCTAGCATCACCTAGCTAATGCCCAGCAACGACCTAGAATGAACCTAAGAAGACCCTGCATCGCTTATCTAAGGCCTAGAAACAACCTATGAGCAATCAGCTTAGTCTTCGGAATCGTCTGGTTTCGCTGTTTCAAGCATTCCGCGGTTTACTGCAAAGTTCGCGTTTCTTTTGTAGGCCACACATGTTACACCCAGCATAAACAGCTTCTAACAGCATAAACAGGTGTTAATAACTCAATGTAAATGCACAGCGGATATTGATAAATGAGTCCTGCGGAAGCCTGAAAGGAGCAGGAATAGTGAGTGCAATTTTTTCATTCAGCACCTTTGCTCCACTTTGCAAGACCCGCATAATTTACATCACTCAATAATTGACCTGTAATGTATTATTAACAAGCCTGTTGCAGATATCTATAAATATATGTTTGTTTAACCAACTTACTGGCATCTGGGAAACGCGGATGAATCCCTCCAGGCCTACGTTTACGTGATTCACTTCAGTGCCTCATATATGTGGCATGCGCTTCGCGGTGAAAATATTTCTGACTCTGACAACAATGCAAGCACGTGATATAGCTTCCTGGAAACATATCGGTGCATCGTAAAACGGTGGACGAAGTCCGCGTTTCACTGCTGCAATGAGGGCGATTATTTACTTCCACTAGTTCGTAGAGGAGAGTTATCTTTGGTACTACTCGAGTGACAGCGAGAGCAGTCATGGTCGCATTGGTATCCTTTTCATTGTATGTTCTTGATTACCGTCACACCCACTCGTTTGAGATGTGTCCTTCACCTTTCAGCGTTTGCCCCTCCTCGTCTGCACTGATGCATCGGCGGCCAAAATTACTGAGGCATATATTCGCGAGGTGTTCATTCAAAAGAAAAGGAAAAAGCATTGTTGGACAGTGTATTGTACTTCTGTGATTCAATTAGGAGAAGCTGATAGATGAAGCACTGACCGTGGAGAAGAACCAGCCCCCTTTCTTCCCGAAAAAACGGATGGCGCCAACGTCTTTGTAGAGTTGAGCAGTCCAGCCTTTCTGCCTTGCTTTATCGTCTGGCACAAGCCAGGAATAATTACAGGTCGTTGAGATAGGCCTTGGTCCTGCAGTGCACATAAAATAGGTAATGGTGATGATTATTATTATAGTAAGCCAACAAACTTGAACAGACAGTATTTACAGGGACTATTTATGAGCAACATTTCAAAAGGAGGTCTAGATCAAGATCCGCGCTTGCAATGCACAGCAGTGTAATAATTCTGCGCCAGCAAGCAGATGTTCAGAAAGCAAGCTGATGGTTAATTTAAACCCTTTGTGGGGCAGCGGGACTCATCTGTCCCACTTTTTTCTGGATTGAGTATACGCACAGATCCCACCATTCTTTTGCAGAGCGGGCAGAATTTTTCACTATATATCTATTGCTCAGATTTCAGAAAGGTGCTTATAAGTATTCTTATTTTATTACGCCAAGGTTAAAAAGTTATTGAGGAGCCTCATTTATTCTATAAGCAGCTGAAAGTGGGTTTTTAAGAATCTTCTAATTTTTCGGAATGAAGTCGTGTTGCCAAGTCATCTCCCCTCCGGCAGCGCCTGCTGAGAAACATTATGAGTCTAACAATGAAAAAAACGCCCCATTTCGCAAAGATTTGGCAAGGCTATTGTGTGAGTGCGGCACAAGCATCGGCTTTACTGACACGCGAGCGAAACTATGCATGCTTTAAAGAAGCCTCGGGCACAGGCATACGCGCAGCAAAAGTTTCACATATTATTATGCCTTTGGGAGTTAATGGTATTGCTGCAAGTTGTGAAATATTCACCTTTCGTCGTCTCTTTGACAAATTCATTGCACGACACCGCGTCTGTTCGCAATATTTCAACACGTCGACATGAGCACGATACCTGAAGGCAGAGTGCGTAGAGATGAAAGGTTAAGATCTTTAATGTACCGTTCTTTAGATTCATTTTCGCCTTTGGGTATAACTGTGTGCGTAGAGAAGTGTACGGGGAAAGCGTTGCTCGTACACTACGCTTTCAGATATGATGGGATAAACGAAAAGCGCTTTAGGTTAAAAGCGAACACCAAGCTTTTGAGAATCGAAGCGAGTGAACACACGATGTTGAAAACTGCGATACGCGGATGACTTTCGTTGTAAATGTGCATGAATATCATTACAAGGGGAGTGCACAATTTTGCTAATGAAAGGTATGGAGAGCACTACACTATGTGTAGGCAAATGATCCAAAAATTATGTAGTAAGCAGGGCGCATTGACGAATTCGTGGGTGTGTTCACGTGCACGAGCTCGCATACGTTAAAGCAACCATGGTTATATGACGTTTCACGAAATGCGACATATATTTCTGTCGAAAGGCAATTCATGTGACTGCGTGTTTTATATTTTCAGTTTTTCCCTCTATAATCCTGCAAGTGAGTGGATGGCTTAAATTATATCTTCTATTCTCATCACTTTCTCACTTCTGTCTTGCTTTGTGTTTAATAAAATTTACAAAAATAAAACAGGAAAGTGGATTAGCTCCTGTAAGTTAAGCTTATGAGGATAGTCTTTAGCGAAACGTGTGTGGTTGGAAGATATAATTTGCACAAATACAATTACTTGTATACAAAGCTCTTTATCAACATGCGATCAAGTATGCTCTCTGAAAAAAAATATTTCTTAAAGAGCACTGGCATCTTTCGCTACCTACTTCACGAGCCCATAGCGCAATGCTCGGCTCCATAGTTCCGCACATATAGCTATCCATAGCGCATACATAGCTATCGGCTATGTGTGCGCAAGGAAACAAGACAGCAAGTAAGGAGCAGCAGTGGTGCTTAAACCCAGCTTCGTAGAAAAAATCAGAAACCCGACTTCGTAGAATGCGTGGAACATGTGTATCGATCCCGCTGTCCTGCGGGGAAAAAGTACGTAGGTCAAACGGCAGGGTGCTAAAATATAAGGTTGAAGGAACACGAGTATAACGTGCAAAAAGGCTATTAGTGGTCACCTTGCCATCCGTTGCAGGGATTTTCGCTGCGCACCAAGGTTTCGCGAAACAAAAGTCATTGCCAGACACAAAGTTAAAACAAGAGAAATTATTGAAGCAGCTGAAATAGTGCGCCTTAAGGATAAATGTGTTAGTATGACATCTGTAAACATCTCTAAAAAAATCTCCGCATCTCCGCGAAGTGAATCATGACGCGTGGGCGAAGCACTGGGGATCGTTCTCCGTAAATCACCCGTGACATTGCCCACTCGCGCTTGTAAATGAGTGACAACGCATGTGTATAGTACATATGTACAATGTGTTTTGCTGTTGAACCGCCGCTTCCCGCGCCCTCAACTCCGGAGTAGGAGCTTGTTGTCGGTGTTGCCGTTTTCCCGCTCCTTCCCGAGCTCTCGCCTTAGGGGTAGCTTGCTCTCTGCATAGGCGTTGAGCCACCGCATGCCGCGCTCCCAGTTTGCTGAACTTTTCCAAGTAATCATCTAACGGTATCATTAAAAGAGCTTATTGCCTCACGAACCAACTACAGCAATTTTTTTTAGAATCCGTCAAGTATGAGCGCAGTTACATGAATTTTGTTCGCAGGCTTTAAGCGCTTTCCCTCTCCTTGCGTACCATTGAGCGCGCTGAAAGCTACGCAGAAGGGTATGACAAGGGTGCAAGAATATGGGTCCCTTTTTGAGTGCGCGTCATGACCTTGAGCACTTTTGTTTTCATTTTTAAATGCGAATGCATTTTTTAGTCGGGCTATGTCAGGCATCCGGCGTTGTCCGGCGTTGTCCGCGGAGGAGGAGGATAGGTTGAGGAGGTGTCCGCGCACCGGCAGGTGTTATCTCTCCGCTCTCACTCCCTCTCCCATAGCAACAGCTGCGGGCGCGCGCGCTTATCCTCGCCCCTAGAAACCGGAGCAGGTGGCGCGGGCGGAGTAGCGCAGAGTGAGTAGAGGGAGGAGCGCGCTCTGGTGTGTGAGGGCGCTCGCATCGCGGGAGCTCGGCGGAGCTCCCGCGTGTGTCGAGAGAGTGTAGGAGAGGGTAGGTGCAGTGCTTCGCCGCTCCTTCTCTCACCGTTCGCTCTCTCTCCTCCCTGCGCCCCATTCTCCCGTCCGCTCGCTCGCACGTATATATAAACGGAGTGAAGCGCGCGCGAAATGCATTCGCATTTCCTCCCGATTCCCTTCGGGGAGGTGGGGGGCATTTTTCTTCAAAAGCGCGGCTTATATATTGTTACGGGGAGAATATATTTACACAATATATACACAGAGTAAATTCAGTGGCTGACAAGATGGTGGCCAGCTAGCAGGGACTGTCCACGTCGTCTTCTTCCCTGTCCTCCTCGTCGTCTTCTTCATCCCGTTACATGATTTCCCGGGCGGCTGGAGCACCGACCCGGTGCTAATCAGGAGCCAGTGGAGTAATAGGGCTTGAGCCGCGTGACATGCACTATGTCAGTCCGAGGGCTAACGACGGTGGGATCACTAGTGGTTATTTCGTAGGTGACGTCGGTGATTGGGCGTAAGATGCGGTAAGGGCCGGAATAGCGTGGAAGTAACTTTTCCGAAAGTCCGAGGCGACGCGAGGGGGGACCAAAGCAGAACCAGAGTACCAGGTGTGTAGTGGACGTCACGATGGCATGCGTCATATATGCGCTTCTGATTGTCCTGTGAGTCCGCTTAGTCGGCGTCGAGCAACTTGGCGTGCCTCTTGGGCCTTCGTGATTGCTTCCCGAGCGTACTCCGACGTATAACTTAGTCTGGATGGCAGGAGTGTGTCGAAAGGTAGCGTAGGGTCGCGGCCGAACAACAGGAAAAATGGAGAGAACCCGGCGGTATCGTGACGAGAAGAATTATACGCAAATGTGACAAACGGTAACGTAGTGTCCCAGTCGCGATGGTCGGCGGAGACATACATGGATAGCATGTCAGTAAGAGTTCGATTGAGGCGCTCGGTTAGACCGTTGGTTTGCGGATGATAAGCAGTTGAAAGCTTGTGTTTAGTTGCGCAGGATCGTAGAAGGTCATCAACCACTTTGGAAAGGAAGTAGCGGCCTCGGTCAGTGAGGAGCTGCCGAGGGGCGCCGTGGTGTAGGATGACGTTTTCCAGGAGAAAGTCGGCGACATCAGTTGCACAGCTAGTTGGAAGAGCCCGTGTGATTGCGTATCGGGTTGCAATATACACAGGCAGCCTAAACGGGTTAACGTAACCTCGGTTACCCGTAACCGAGGTTCGCTTATGTTACATGGTACGTGAAACCGCGGTTATGGCGCTAACCGCAGTTGTAGGAAACCGAGCTTGGCAACCTCGGTTTGACGGTTAACCAAGGAAATGGCGGCGTCCATGAAGCCGCCTTAACCGAGGACGCATTTGCGCTGTGTAACATCGGCCAACCGTGCTTCGCGCTAACCATAACTCGGCAATAAAAGGTGGAGCTCACTCAGTCTCACTCAAGAAATATATTTTGAGCTTAGGGCTCACTCGGACTCAGACTCAACAATATCTTCCTACACCGGACTCACTCGCACTCAAACTTGCCGAAATATTACTCAGCTTCACTGACTCAGACTCAGACTCAGGAGCCGATCTGAGTCTGAGTAAGTCGACTCATCAGGCAGTTTGCCGACCTGTGGCGCTGCCGGAGCTAAATGCGGTTAGCCGTGGTGGGTCGTAACCGTGGTTAACTTTCTTGTGTAACAAGGGTATTACAGTCTGATCGCGAGTTCGCGCGCGCGTGCACGTGGCGGCATTCCGCGGCGGCCACGTTAACTATGCAGCTCACGATGTTGAAGTGAGCCACCGGCCGTGGACTATGGGTATATGGCGCTGTATTTGTGTGTATAGCTCATTTGTAGACAGAAGTGGGAGCGATTTCTTGCTATCTTAGAGATTAAGATGTAAATTCCAGGCCGCGTGCTACGCTATAGGGATTGGCTCACGTGCTCTCAGGAGCTTCGACTACCAAGCAATCTTTTCTTACCATGCTGCTGAAAAAGTATTTGCAGGGCCCCTTTGAAACCTCGTGCGGTTATGGGCCACAGGAATTGGGCAAGCCCCACATCCGAGTACAGGAGGTGCGTGTGTTAAAGGAAAACTAACACGCGAAAGAGAGAGAAAGTTATAGAAAGAAAAAAGAACACAGAAAAGCAGAAAGAGGCAGAAAATGAAAATTTAAGTCATATAAATTGAATAATGACAAAAAGAGAAGGGCAGAGAAATACATAAAGAGAGAAATGGATAGAAAGAAAGGCATAAAAAAAGATAAAAAAAAACAGATAGCAAGACAGAAAGAGAAAACAGAGAGTGAGGGAAAGAAAGAGGCGATAAATAGAGAGTGAGAGAGAGAAAGGGAAGAAAAAGAAATCAAGATAGAATTAGCAAGAATGAAAGAAACAAAAAGAAACACATCCAAGAAAGAGGCGCAAGTAACCGAGAAAAAGAGAAAGAAAGAAAATAAAAATAAAGAAATAAATATTCGAGACAAGGATGGAAGTGAGCTTTGGGCTTCCTTCTGGCTTGGCAGCACTACTGCGTTGCTGACATATATATATATATGTATTCTGAAAACTCTGATGGCATACTTAAAGGAATGTCTCAAGGGCCGTTCAGTATGCTACTACGTGCACATCTTGCACAGGCGTCCGGAATGTCTTTCAAGGATACTTTCAATCAGGGACAATTTTCCTTGATATCGATTTTGTACTGGCTGGCAAAACTTGAAATACAAAGCTTCAGACAAAAGAGCTCTTCCACCTGGGCAAAAATGTACGCGCTACGTATATTACAGTTTACAGCCCTTAAGCATTTCCCGAACCTAAAAAAGGAACCCCATTCCCAGGTCGCAATATATTTTCTAAGCTCTCTCATGTTTACTTCGCTCTCAGCCCGCTCCTCTACAGAAAAACTCATTCGCACACTAGCTGTTGAAGTATTTTGTCAACAACCTAACTTCTACCTAGATATTTGATTTGTTGCTTTGTAACAGTACTTTCCAGCCCCCGCGAACACTAATAGAGTCAGCATGCTTATTTTCGTCCGTATTTTGATCTTCGCTCCCTAAATACCCCGTTTTTACTTGTACGTGTCCTCAGATTTCCTGTTACGCACTCTTTCCCATGCAATCATTCTTTACATCATTAAGTTCTCCAGAGAAGACGACATAAAAAGGAAGTAAGGAAACGATAACAATGAAGATGAACAAACCGGAACGACTGCGCTCCATTAGTACCGCCCAGACGAATGACCCGACTTCCTGTATAGTTCCGCGTTGATCTGTGAGCCTCTCACCTCGAGTGATGAAGTGACGTCGGCGGAGTGGAGAACCTAAACTGCACACTCCTGAAAGCACTTTCGGTAACAAACAAAACTCTATGTTGAAGTGCAGTCTCTCCGCAGAATATTTCGGCTACGCCTGCCGACAAGTGGTAGGCGTTCCATAATTCATCACTGACAGCAGCCTCCATTTACTGACTCTCTGTTCTCGTTCGCGTCGACATTAAACTTGCAAAGTAATTTTATCATCAAGTTTAAGCCGACTCTATAGCGTAAAGGTCCAGGGTTGCCACTACACTTCTTGCGTTTCGTTGAATGCGATGAGCGAAAGAGTGCTTTGCGCTTATTTATTTTGATACGAAAGAGGGAGATATACACCTGACATTACAACGCAATAAATAAGCGGTCCACCGGTGTAGTTCAAACGGCTTGCCGTTTTTCCTGGCCACATTCTGCTGCGGCGCGTCTTTATTCAAGTTTCGTCTCTACGTCGTCATGGGAAGTTTCGGTCTCACGCAACAGAGCCACTACCTTGACTGAGCCCCCCGATGCACTTGGACTGGTTATCGCGATTGAAATTCAATGCCTAATATCTCATACGTTCAACTGTCCCTAGTCCTGAAAAATGGTTATGCCATAAATTGAGATGTCGTAGATTATTCCTGCACAAACAGCTTCCCCCAAAGGGATGAGAAAGAAGTTGATTAACAAATTCGTGCCAATACTTGTCGCAGCAAATATTTTCCTCCCCGACATACGTCATTTGCGGAAACGTCAGGTGCCCTGCTGCCATCCCTTTTGAGAGCGGAGCTCTTTAAGCTTTCCATTGAGCCGTGTAGTGCGAAAAGTAGTTACGGTCGTCATGAACCAATACGCGCTCGCTTCGTCCTCCTAAACTACTGCTTCGCCCCCCACAACACGTGCGTCGATTTGAGCGGCGTGAAATAGACAAACTGTGGTGTGTGACTTTCTTACGGCGCTAAAAATTACGTGAGATCGCGTAAAACCTACTCACGGACAAAAATCACGGAACATCACGTAGTAAATATTCACGCGACTCAAATCACGATATATCACGTAAGAAGTAGTCACACGACTAAAATCACGTCACTACAAGTAACAACTAGTTACGTGAGATCACGTAACTAGTCATGTGACTAGAATCCTGTAATATCACGTAACTACTAGCGTGGCCAAAAACTACTTAACAGCATGCAGCATCCAGTGACGTGACCAAGATTATGTAACACTTGGTCAGCTGACTGACACGTACGCAGCGTCGCGTAATAGCTATTGGCGTGACATGCTCCCGCCATAAACCACATAACAGCTAGTCACTTGATTAAAATCACGATTCATCGTGGCTAACAGCGCGAAAAACACAGACGAAGACGAAAAGTGGACACGACGCAGCGCTGTGTTGTGTCCACTTCTCGTCTTCGTCTGTGTTTTTCGCGCTGTTAGCCACGATGACTGTGCACCAACTCGCCCAGTTTTCCATCTTACTTAAAATCACAACATCACGTAACACGTACTCATGTGATATGTTTAGCCAAGTTGAGTCATACTTAGTACTATTAACAAAAACTCAGCATATATAGCAAAATATTGGCATTACTGGCAAAACTTAGCAAGGTTGAACACTAGCTCCGCTGATGGTTCCAGCCTTGCGCCACTAGTGCAAGATGCGAACTTTTTCTGTAAAACATCTGCATTGTCTCACAATGAGCAGCCTGCATTGCACCGCCTGAAACATGCTTGTGACATATTCGAACCAAATTTGTTCCTGTAGTTCAATGCTCGACCATTTTTTTTTATTATCTCCTAGAACAACAATCAGCCGGTTGGTTTGTCTGTAACGGAAAGCCTTTGCCAAAAGAATACATGCATGCAGGGCTCAACAGCAAATACATCCGAAACATGTTGTGGTAGGTAGGGAATAACTATCGAGCCCACGACAGATCAAGGACGTCGCGGCCCGAATTTGACTTTTCGAGCGTGTCGGTTATCGAACCCTTGACATTGCAGCATGTACGAACACTTGAAGCATACACGAACTCAAGCCTCGACCATTCCAAGCGTTTATAGTGTATGGAACCGTGGACATAATCCCAAACCCCCTAAGTGCGTAGGTTGTAGTACCATTTACCTCCGAAATATACCGGGACTCATGTCCTCAACCCTACAATCTTATAGGCTCCCAAAGCATCGCTCAGTGGCGCTGCGACTCTTGGCAGGCAGCGCCATCTCTGGCAGAAAAATAGAAACTGGGGCTATGCGTTGCGGTTTTCCCTTCTGTCCGCCGCGCTTCCGCTCGCATCTGTGCACGTGCAGCGCTTTCGCGCTGCGCTTGCTGCGCCTCGCAATAAAACTAGAAACTGGGGGGTAAACGTCGCGCGTTTTCCCTTCTCTACGCCGCGCTGCCGCTCGTTTCCGAGCACGTGCAGAGCTCTTGCGCAGCGCTTCGCAATGTACCGTTTGAAAAAGATCTCCCCGCTGGACAGGCACTTCGAAAAGCGAACGTAATCAAAGGAGAAAATTTGTTAATCACGTTAATCGATGTTCCACGTTGTTGAATATAAAAAACATGTGATTGTTCTTTAGATGTGCATGCTGGCAGTGGCAAACGCGTACTGTAGTGAACGAACTTTCGCGGCGTGCAAAAAAAAGAGAGAAAGAAACAAACATTACACGGCCGTGGCACTAAAAAGCCTGAGAAGGTTCGAGTCATGCCCTCCGTACCACTGGAGCATCACCCGCTGATTAGCCACGAGGCCGCTAGCTTAGCTTAGCTTTAACCGCTGCGAAGCAAATGGAACTGCTCGCCTCATCTGTCTGTCTGTCTTTTTTTTTTTTTCGCTTGTCGCTTCGTGCTTGAACTCCCTTTTTATGAGAATATCGACTTTAGAGGTGTATAAGACTTGCTGCGTGAACGCGGCTCAGCGTGAGAGGTGTCGAATTTCAGGCGGGATGTGGTATCGGGCGCGCGACAAGCTCGCTCAAAGCGCACCCGCAAACGCACACTCGAAGCAATGTATGAGTGCGCGGTGCGCGTGAAAGAAAAGCGCACAATCTCCGAAGGTGGCAATTACAATTCGTGAATTAAGTGCCAGTTAGATTCAGTGGCTTAAATATATACCACCCTAATAAAGCGACAAAAACAGAACAAACCAGCAAAATAATGTCAAATTTAACTGAAAATGCACAGGCGTTCGTTCCGGCGCGATGATGCAGCCTTCCCGACGCGTGAATTGCAGGCGGCGAACCTCTGACAATGTGCGGAGTTCACTTGAAAGCAACCAACACCGCAACGCTAACCGCGGTATGACGTATGTGAGTGTGAACATCCAACAACGACAGCTAGGTCTCACAAACACAAGGAATCAAACACAAGGTTGCTTCAACATACAACCGTAATTGGATGTAAACATGCGAGACGGCGAGCAATCACTACTGCAGTCGTTGCATGCACGCGCCGCGTTACGCACTGATTCAGGTAGTCGAAACAAGCGATTTCAAGCGAAGAATTGAGTCAGCGAAAACGGAAGGTGAGACAGAGCTAGAACTTTATTCCTTTAACTGCGGTGATCCACGCTTGTGTAATTTGATTCTCCTCTCGTACGACTTGTCCGGAAACCGATACAGTTTTACAGGCGGATCGCGTGCCTTGGTACTGTCTGCACTGCTGTGGCACACAGTAATACTTCGGACCATCGCTTCCGCTTTTCTGGGTCGCTTCTACCGTTGCGGAAATGCAGCTTCGCAAAGCAAGCCTCTCGGTTCAGCGTGCCAAGCTCACGGCACAACGTCTAAGCTCCCAGCACCGACCAAAGAACGCGTGCGCACGCGTGCCGCCGCTGTCGGCTGCCGGTGAAACAGGCTGAATCGGCCGCGCCCTCCGCCGCGCTTATTCCCAGTTTCACCAGCGCTTGTCTCGAGAGCCGCAGCGCGGCGCTATCGTCGCTCCGCAAACTTGAGCTTTGGTTCCCTATAGGGTATTATAGACTACGAAGGTGAGCGCGTGGCACCCCGCATACGCTTGCATAGACCCCTGCGGCTGTATAAGGCGCATATTAACGGCGACACTTAAGATTCTATGCGAATTGATTTATTGTCCACGGGAACAGCGATCCTGAGATGGGTGCTGTCGTAGTGCTCCTCTTACCGTGTACTTTATAACAGAAACAACAACAACAATGTTTGATAGCCTCTAATGGGACGGTAAGTGATTTTTAAAGCAAACGTTCTCCAGCAGTATTGTTTGTTCACCATTCCCACCACTAAATTGCCATATCTCTCGGTTGGCGACATATTATCAATGGTTTTATTATTCAGGAAAATATACATACATTTGGCGCGAGCATAAACAATGAATTTAGACCGTTTATATTGGTACTTCTTTGCAACCAGACGTTCACGCATATATTCTGTGTAGACGGGTGAATATTATTGAACGCGCGGAGGATCAATACTTGAAAAGGGATTTTTCTACACGAAACCTTACGATAAATACTACCGCAGCACGGTCCATATGACGCACTTCCGACTTCCAATACGTTTGAGGACTCCCTTGGATGCATGAAGTCTTGAACTGCTGGTTCCCAGCGAGGTACAGTCCATGGTTTGCTGTTTCATACGATAGTTCTTTTGTTTAGACAGCTGCGTAGTTCCCAACGAAGAAGATCACTGTTTACGATGACTTCACCTCGAACTCAGAAGCCATACCAAGGACTGCACACCATACGTGATTTTCTTTTGGTCGCAGCCTTGTAGGTCGAGAGCCACTGCAGATTTGCGCGCAAAAACAGAGTGCTGCATGTTGGCTTAAACAATACAGCCAGCGTGGAACAACATGGCTCAAGTTGTCAGTTGAACCGAGATGGGAAAACCGAGTAAGGGCGTAGGTCAAAGTTTTGCTTATTAAAAACTGGATAGCTTGACGTGTCCTTTACTGCTGCGCCTGATCTCTACGATCAGATGCTTTAATATTACGACAGATGTTCTTCGCTTGTATTTGTTACATGAACATTAACATGGACACAACCAACAATTGTATTATCCGCTTATCTGCGCTCTAGGATGTGTGACATTTTACATTCTTTCGGGGCGTGCGGATAATTAAATATTCTACCCGCACCTTACAAGCTCTGTGCCCTTTTGATGCATAAGACGTCTTCAGCACCGAAATCTACAATATAAGGACGCCCGATATTGCCGTTGGTTTAGTGTAAGGGATGAGAAAAACCGCCATACATCTCTACTTGAAATAGCATAGCAAGTGGTTGACTTCAAAGGACCCGCATTTGTTAGCATGACAGAGTTCAGGATAGAAGGGGAGAAGAGGAAATAGGCGTTTTATGGAATCAAGGTTGTCACGAGCAAGCACGACCTGGCTATGATTTCACGAGGATAAAAAAAAGTGAGAAATTCTTCGAAGAAAGGCATAATTCTCAATGGTTTTCCTTGTGTGTGGACCATATGGCATGGATTCGAGAGCCCCCTTTGAAATGTTTATAACTGTTGGCTGGAGTGTACTAAACTTGTGAATAAGGGTGACTGTATATTTTCTCTCTCGCAGGTACTGAAAATATGTCTGGAGTATGTCATGTTTTAGACCGTTGAAGTGGAGACATGCGACATTAAAATGCCGTGCCACTGCTTTCGGTCATTTCTTTGTCATTTCCGCGCCATGCCCGTTTAATCTACCATTAACAGGTGGTCCTGTTTCGCCAATATATTGTTTGTGCCAATATGAACATTCGATCATACAGACTACGTTTGAACTATAGTATAGGTAAAACTAGATTTTATACTATGGGCATAACCACTGCCGATGGTTTTTGGTTATAACATCATCATGGAGGTGTTTGCAACTCTCACAACTTGGATGAGAATAAGGTACTATGTGAGAAGTAGAAGGTTTACTTTTGGATGCACGAACTTGTCCTTAAACCTGCTCTTGCGGCGATATACGACCCATGGTACTTCTAGAAACGCGTTGCTGGGGCGTTCGCTGATTGCTAATATTCGAGAATATTTCGGGAGTATGTTATTTGGGTTTGGAAGCGCATTTTAGTTTTTGGCTATAAATGCCAGCGGCTGATCGGGCTTTGCTAAGGGAACTCTTCTGTCTAGTGTTGATTTTCTATCTAATTCACATGTTTCGTTGCAGACCTTGTTAACAGCACAATGCGGGTGATTTCTTTCAGCTAATGTTTCCTTTAGGTTGCCTAAGGGGTAAAGGCAGTGACCGTCATCGCTAGATCTTTCTTATATGCCTCACTTGTCTGACGAATATCCTTTTTTGCGGTGTCGCAGGTGATAACTAGTGTATTCTAGTACTGTCGCCTATGTGTTGGTTTGCTGTAAAGAGTCCTTTTAATTTTCCTGTTCCAATAGATACCGTCGTGCCTAGGATGTTAATTGCGCTGTAAGAATGATGAATGATAAATCGAGCACTAGGGTAAAACTTGTTACGATGAACCATGAATGCGTTTACTGTGCTTATGCCATGTTTCCATATAATGAATAGGTCGTCTGTGTAGCGGAGACAGGTGGACGGCTTTAACGGAGATGATTTCAAACGTTCTGTTCCTTGTTACACCGAAAACACGCAGACAGTTACCTGTGACGAAGATGGCGTTAACAGCCAGCCAAAACATAGAAGGGGGTAACTTAACAGCGGGTCTCTGCGGTGCTATACAGCGTGGTGGAAGTCCCGTAATAATGCTTCCGAATGTCGATGCAAAAAGCTACCTTTTGTGCACCAGCATGCGTCGGCGGAGGGTACCTTTAGCTAGCACATGCCAGTGGTGTGTAAAGCCTTCGTTCGTTCTTATAGTAATTCGTTGCACCTTTAGAGGGGAAGAGGTTGGTGCTTGAACCGGGAAAAGCGGCCCCTAGGGCAGCACTGTTGGTTAGACCATGGGACACAAGATGCGCTTTTTGATTCCCCAGATGGCTGCTTGGGATAGTTGGTGTGTCGTGATGATTTTTGAGCAAGAACTGAGGACTACGACACGGAGACAAACCAGGACGAGGGCTCGCCTTAGTTTGTCGCGGTGTCCGAGTCCTCAGTTCGCGCTACAGCAGTCATCATGCTTTGTGTTCCCCGAGTGGGCAGGGACCCAGAAAAACTCGACGGTCGCGCCATTTCGGTGTTGTTCAAGGACTGTCGCCACAGGGACGGCTGCACTTCCTTTAGTGGAATTCGTTATAGCTCTTTTAAAGTCACTCATGACCGTCCGAGAAGAGGCGCTGGTGATGGCCTGTGCGATGACAGTTCCTCCCGCTTCGAGAGTCAATGGGACTTCAACAGAAGCAATGCTTCAGATCGACCTCTCTGCGTTCACCACACTATTATTGCTGTTTATTCTGTTTTGCTGCAACTACGTGCACTAGAGCTTTGTCGTTCTCATGTTGATCTTGCAGGGCCCTACCTCTGGCAGACTACGTTCCCTCATTTCTATATCGTAATATGTTTGCTTGGAATTGTCTTCACTACCAAACGTCGCCTAATAGCTTGCTGCAATGAAGTTAGTTCCCGTCGAGGAGCCCAACCACAACTTGTATAAGACTTGCTTACCCGGCTCCATGCGAGACAAACCGGCCTGCTGTATAGTTGATTTCTTCGAGCCTGCGTAAGCTCTACAAAGGTATTGCAGATTTTGAAGGTAGGAATTTTTTTTTCATTTATGGCATATAAAGTGAGTCCTAGAGCCGCCCTACGTGCAGCCCGTCTTGAGCTGTAGATTTTTGCTCTAAACGAGGGGCGTAAGCTTCTCGTAGCCCTCTCAGAGGGCTGGTTTGAAATGTACAATTCTGGGATTGGTTCTACAGTTGCGACGTAACAGCGGGGTTCCCGGCGCAATGGATCCTGTGGGAGCAAGGCCGGCCGGGGCCGGCCTAAACAACGTAACAGCCAGCACAAAGCAGCTCGAGGTAACGTAACAGCGGGGCTTTACTGTATAGCGTGGTTGAAGAATAAAATAATAACCAAGCGTTCCACAATGCAAACTGCATAATGACGAGGCGATTTAAAGCTTACCACCCATTACAAAGGGCTCAATCATAATTTATCATCAACAACCACAGCATCAACAAGGTGCACATAATGCTTTACATATGTCCAGCAGGTGTCTCCCTTTTCCGCAGTATGAGGATGTCACAAACGAGCACGTGAACCGCCCTCAAAAGCGCTTCAAAACAGACGGCGCCAGGCGATCACGCGCCGCAATTCAAAGCGCCAGCAACGGACGCTTCTCCAAAGCGTGCACCACCGCACCTCCTCCATAAATAACGCACACCGTGAAAGCGAACACCAGGCAACATCGAGAGAATTGGAGAAGCCAACGCGGCTGCCACCGGCGTGCGTCCGTCTACGCAGTAGAACTTGCTAGAAGGATCTACCCTGTTCCTTGGCTTTCGCTGTGCTGCGCCCACGTGAGTGATGCGGAACGTTCTCGAACTTGAGCGCGGCCTTATATAAGCGCGCGACGACGGAGAGTCAGAGGGTCGGTGAAGAGCGGCAAGAAGTGCCATGTAAAGGGCCAACGACGGAGGGGAACAACAACCAGCGCTGAAGTCTCCGTGTTTCCTCGAAGAGAAACATTCGGACGCATTTGAAAAATTGGTGGACCGGGCATCTTCGGTGAATATTTTAGGACCATAACCGTTCTAAAGATTTTGTAAAGTATAATATTGTATTTGCAGCGCGATTGGTTTGTTTGTCCCCGTTGTCCTAATCATATTGTGAGTTAGATAGTGAACCGACTTGGCCCAGTGTACATGAATGTACATGTGTATGTAATGATTGTATTGCCTTAGTTAAGAACATATTCTGTTGTGTTGTCAACTCTTAGCTCTGACTCGGTCTTTGGACCACAACCGGCGTTCGCTGGCGCACTAAAAGGACCTACCCTCAATTATCCGAGCTTTCGTGGTGCGTTTCGGGAGGCCGATACGTCAGCCCTTGGAATCCGCCCGGCGATCGCCTTCCCATCTACGGGAGTAGTGACAGAGGAGAAATGACATAGTGCCCACTTCTCTACTTCACGAAATTATGATCACTTCTGGCGTGGGGGGGTACCTTGCGCTGTACTCGCACTATTCGAACCAAGTAAGTTTACAATGGGATGTAGAAGGGCTGCTCCTCTATCTTTCGTTGTGACTGTTCCTGCGTATTCAGCGCAGGCATGGCTTTTTTTTTCTCAAGGAAACTGACGCATAAGTATCGTCATAATCATGTCCGACAACGGCATGACATCACCATGTAACGAAAAGTATGTACTTCAGAACAGAAAACTGTATAGACATAACGATAATAAAAAATCACCTTAACTTTGCAGGCAGCCTGATGAAAGAAGAAAATAAAGCGAATTGATTGTAGACAGTCTCAGACTGCCAAAGGAATGGCGCCATAAATAAAGGAGAACAACGAACACAATACGTTCCAGTGACAAGAGGTATAGGCTCAGTGAGAATAAGTCATTTCTTTCCCAGAAAACCGCGACCACAAAACTATGCGGGTATAAAGACTGCAAGAGAAATAGGTGGAATGCTCGCGAGCCATTCAGCGTTCTTCTCTTCGGAATGTGGGCAGGAAATCTCTTTTTCGTGCAGCGGAATAACTGCGTCGGAGAGGACACCGCAAAGCCGCAGAGGAGTCGTTGCGGAGAAGCAAATGAAAATATATACGTATAAGATGATGACCCGCTAGAGACCCAAACATATAGGTGACTTTATTGCGAGAAAGGTTTTGCTACCTTACGGCCGGCTCTGCAAGTCAGAGCTTTTCTTCTCGACAGTGGACCTCCGGAAGAGTAAACTGAGAAAAAGATGGTACGCTGGGTGAACGTGATTGTGCAACCGATTGCGCTTCGTGGTCTGTTCCGGCGCGTTTCTTTTTTTGTGTTCCGAGACTCCCGACTCTTGCTGGACATCTGTGCTTCGATGGCGAAATCTTTGGGTTGATATACTTCTGCCTTCCTGCTCTTAGCAGGAAGTCCCAGTACTTTAAGAAATAATACCTTTGACAAAAGTACAAAACATTCTGCATTCACGTTGTCCGATAAGGACAAAGAAAACAGAGGCGCAAATATCCTCACAGTCAATGCAGAACCGCATTTTAGATGATAGCTTCCTATTTACTTTAATCAGCTATTATACTGCTCTCTAAATTGTTCTATGAGTGGTAAGTACAGGTGATTACACAATACGTGGTCATTAATGGCAGACAAGTGAATAGGTGCACGCAAGCGCTATTTCTTCATGCAGTGTCTGGTATCCCCTTTTTACATTGTTATTTCTCTCCCTTTTCTTAGGTACAGGCAGATGTAATATTTCTCAGTCGACAAAGAGATGACACAGTAATTGCCATGTACTTTTGTGCAGTGTGTGGAAGTGGCCATTCTGTAGTTTGTAAAGTACTTGCGCTGTTACTGAAACGAGTCGGTTGTGTGTTCCGCTACAACTTATCGACAGCGTCTACAATTTATGTGCTTGTAGACGAGGCGTCATGTTATCAGTACTGATAATCTTACAACACGCGGCGTAGTTAAACATGACTCGTTCAGCGGTCTTTTTCCTGTTCGGGCGATCAATTTAACACGGTCGGATTAAAGTGAAGGATGAGGAGGAAGAAAACGGGCAGGCCAGTTTTCAGACCGGCTGGGAACTGTCGGTCTCAGAGAGCCGGAATAAGGTGTATTTTGTGGCTGTATAAGCATGGACGATGGTAGTGGCGGTGATATTGCAGCAGGCGGGTTTGGTGTGGAATACATAGTGGGTAATTATTACGCCTGAGCCTCTAATGAGCATAATGTAGGAGCCTCAACAAGTATACGTCCCACCCGTGTTCCGTAAGAAGGCAATCGACAGTCAATGCACCGTGTTCCTGGTGTCTCCGGCCCCTCCGTGGAAAGCGATGTCTTCAAACTTTCCTGCACACAGATCAGCCTGCACACAGATCGAGATTAATTTGCTCCCTGTCTTTTGTCGATAGTAAAATTTAATGTTTTATGTTCCGTTGTCACCATGGAAGGCAGAGGTTGGCGACGCGCTCCGCCCAGTCTTAAAGAGTCGGGCCTTAGTGCACGTGGAGTCAGCTCTGATGCCATACTATCTAGCCATCATAACCAAACAATAGCGTCGCTCCTTAACGAGCAAGTCGGTTCGAGTGCGATCAGGCATCAATATAGCGTTGGTTACAGGCATGTTCACATGAAGTGTTTCAGATTTCTTCACGAAATGTTAGAGAAACCGGACTATTTTCAGGTAGATGACTTAGTGTACGTAGTGCTGCATTAGGCTGTCTCAAAGTTGGTGCCCCCCGCGTTATTCATCATATATATCCTTTAACTCATACTTGTTTTTTGAGAGCATTTAAAAGTCATCAAATACGAAAGGGGTTCGGCGTTGCACGAAAAGTTAGCAAATGTAAGAAAAAAGAGAACAGAACAGTCATCTTGAACGAATATTAGCGCGACAAAAACAAGGACGAGAATAGAAAAGACAGACTGCAGCGCTGTAGTCTGTCTTTTCTATTCTCGTCCTCGTTTTTTGTCGCGCTAATATTCGTTCAAGATGGAAGCACACCATCTCGCCCAATTGACAGTTCTGATGAAAGAACACAACAGCATGGGTTGGTTTTTCTCGATAATTAACGAAATTTGCAGATCACTGCCCACTCATGTCGAGCCACTCTGTAGGAAGTCTCCTGAAAGGAACCGTTCTGTCTAATCTCTGTGCGCTGACTAACAAGGCTCGGCAAGTCTTGTGAAAGCGGTGGAGTGGTATTAAAGCGGCGCGGTGACTTGCCAGAGAAGCATGAAATGCGCTCAAGAACGCGAGATGTCATAACTCGAGAGAGTTATTTGTTGTTAAATGCAAAATATCTCGAGACGTATGGTTGTTCTGTTCCTGTTTTAAAAAGTCACGGTTTCGCAGCAAAGGCAAAGCGATGAATGCGATAGCAAGGAATTGGAATGTCTCTCGAAGATCGACGAGCAGCTCGATACTTGCAGCTTCCCGCTGAAGCACAAAGAAGGACGCTCCAAAAGGACGCGCAGGTATACACAGGACAAGCGTGAACTAAGAACGATCACAGTTGTTATGCCTTTGTGTTTGAGCAACGCGCTGCGAGTGTCAACAACGCAGAACCCGACGTTCGAAGATATAGCTTCTTCTTTTAAAGTGCGGTGCGCGGAATGACCCCTCTGCATATCCTGCCACGTGGGGGCGTCGGACCTAAAGTGTTCCTGGCGATCTTCTTTTTTTCATCCCACATCACGAGTGGGTACAGAAAGGGGCCCTGTTTTTTCGTGCGGGTCTCCAGGGCAGTTTCAAATTGGAAGAAAATGTAGGAGCGTTCAGTCACAGAAAACACTCTCAATCTCCTGCGAGATCTCCATACCACCAGCGGTAAATGATATCTATATAGAGCGTGCCGTAATTAAGCCGTCGCATGCACTTCGTGTGGCTCAGTGGTCTAACGCAGCGTGCTGCGGAGCGAGGGATCGAGAGTTCGAATCCCCGGCCGGGTGCCTTGGAATTGTTTTCTTCTGGTTTATTTCTCTTTGTGCCTTTACATATATATATATATATATATATATATATATATATATATATATATATATATAAGAGACACAACTTAGCGGTTGTCTTAGTTTTATTTTCCAACGGTTTCGACCGGTGGACCGGTCTTCGTCAGGGCTGATGAGAAAATGCATGCAAAAGGCATTTTCTCATCAGCCCTGACGAAGACCGGTCCACCGGTCGAAACTGTTGGAAAATAAAACTAAGACAACCGCTAAGTTGTGTCTCTTCTCTTACCAAGTTCGTTTGGCCCATTGAAAAAGCTTCTCCAGTATATATATATATATATATATATATATATATATATATACATATATATATATATATATATATATATATATATATATATATATATATATATATATATATATATCATCATCGGCCTGACTACGCCCACTGCAGGGCAAAGGCCTCTCCCATGTTCCGCCAATCATCCCGGTCCTGTGCTTTCTGATGCCACGTTATACTTGCAAACTTCTTAATCTCATCTGCCCACCTAATTTTCTGTCTCCCCCCTCACGCGTTTGCCTTCTCTTGGTGTCCAATCAGTCACCCTTAATGACCAGCGGTTATCCTGCCGCCGTGCTACGTGCCCGGCCCATGTCCATTTCTTCTTGATTTCAAATATGATATATATATATATATATATATATATATATATATATATATATATATATATTGTAGCGAAGCGTTGGAACTATACAGTGGGTCATCCTCTCCAGCGCCTTCTAGTGGGTCGCCCACTAGAAGGCGAATAGACGACGCGATTGACAGCCTGCAAGGAGCAGAATTCTTTTCATATCTCGATTTGCGCTCAGGGTACTGGCAAGTACTTATGGCTGAGGACGCCCGACTGAAGACCGCCTTTGTCACGCCCGACGGCTTGTACGAATTTAACGTCATGCCGTTTGGGCTGTGCAATGCGCCCGCCACCTTTGAGCGCATGATCGATACCGTTCTGCGCAACCTGAAATGGCACACGTGCCTGTGCTACATCCGACGACGTCGTCGTTTTCGCTCCGGACTTCTCCACGCATCTTCAACGCCTGCGGCATGTTTTGACGCGCTTGAGTGACGCCGGTCTGCAACTGAACCTAAAGAAGTGCCGATTTGCAGCACGGCAGCTGACAATACTCGGCTACGTCGTGTCCAAGGACGGAATTCTCCCCGATCCAGCCGAGCTTCGGGCCGTGACCGAGTTCCCCAAGCCGACGTCCGTCAAGGAACTGCGCAGTTTCGTAGGACTGTGTTCCTACTTTCGGCGCCTCATTCGAAACTTCGCGACTATCATATCGCCGCTGACGAAGCTCCTCGGAAGTAACGGGCCTCTCCATTTGTGGTCGTCAAAGTGCGACGACGCTTTTGCAACGCTCCGTCGTTTGTTGACGTCGCCTCCCATACTACGCCACTACGACCCTACGGCCCCTACAGAGGTACATACGGACGCCAGTGGTGTTGGCCTCGGCGCTGTCCTTGCGCAGCGCAAACCAGTGTTCCCGGAATACGTCGTGGCGTATGCAAGCCGTACGCTTACAAAAGCCGAGACCAATTATACCGTCACGGAGAAAGAATGCCTGGCAATCATCTGGGCTCTGACGAAGTTCCGACCTTATTTGTATGGTCGCCCATTTGATGTCGTCACCGACCATCACGCACTGTGCTGGTTGTCGTCATTGAAGTTCATCTCGCCCGTTGGGCGCTTCGCCTGCAAGACTACGACATCCTTGTGCTGTACCGCAACGGACGCCAGCATGCTGACGCCGACGCCCTGTCGCGCTCTCCCTTGCCTGACGACAATGCCCACAGCTCAGCGTCTCACCTTGCCGTTTCTTCCATTGACCTTCGTACCATCGCTACCGAACAGCGCAAGGATCAATGGATTGCCTCACTGATAGACTTGCTGACTGATCCATCGGCAACACCATCCACTCGCGCGTTGCGTCGTCAAGCCCACCATTTCGCCGTTCGCAACGACCTCCTCCACCGACGCAATTACAACGGTGACGGCCGCCAGTGGCTACTAGTCATACCCCGCAGTCTGCGCTCTGACATATGCGAGTCGTTCCACTCTGATCCGCAATGTGCGCACTCTGGGGTATCGAAGACTTACCACCGCATTCGCCAACGGTACTTTTGGCGAGGGATGTACCGCTACGTGCAGAAATTCGTTCGCTCCTGCATAGATTGTCAGCGCCACAAAACTTCAACGCACCTGTCGCCGGCAGGTCTGCAACCTCTACCTTGCCCTGACAGGCCGTTTGGGCGCGTTGGTATCGATTTGTATGGGCCACTTCCGCTAACGTCGGCTGGTAACCGCTGGGTCATCGTCGCTGTAGACCACCTCACGCGATACGCCGAAACCGCCGACCTCCCCGCGGCTACAGCGCGCGATGTGGCCTCCTTCCTGCTCCACCGATTCATGCTGCGTCACGGTCCACCCCAGGAACTGCTCTGTGATCGAGGCCGTGTATTCCTGTCCGAAGTCGTCGAAGCCATTCTCAAAGAGTGCAACGTTGTTCACCGTAAAACTGCTGCTTACCACCCGCAGACGAATGGCCTCACCGAACGCTTCAACCGTACGCTCGGCGACATGCTCTCCATGTACGTCGCCGCCGATCACACAAATTGGGATGCCATTCTGCCATTCGTCACCTACGCCTATCATACCGCCCTCAGAGCACTACTGGTTTTTCGCCTTTCTTCTTATTATATGGAAGGCGCCCGTCGCACACCATCGACACGATACTTCCATACAAGCCGGATCCATACGAGTGTGCGCCTATTTCTAACACAGCCAGGCTTGCTGAAGAGTGTCGAGAGCTTGCAAAGACCTTTACTACACATGATCAAGAGCGGCAGATGAGCATTCGCGCTGACACCAGCACTTCTGCGCCTACGTTCCTCCCTGGAGCGCTCGTATGGCTCTCGATCCCTACCACTGCAACTGGCCTCTCTTCAAAACTACTGCCCAAATACGAAGGCCCCTACCGTGTTGTCGAACGCACTTCCCCTGTAAACTCCCTGATCGAACCCATCGAACCATCTTCGGACATGCGCCGTCGAGGGCGCGACATTGTCAACGTGGAGTGCCTCAAGGTATACCATGACCCGCTCATAGTAACCAGCTGTTAGGTCGCCAGGCGGCTCCCTTTTCGTACCCGGGGTAATTGTAGCGAAGCTTTGGAACTATACAGTGGGTCAACCTCTCCAGCGCCTTCTAGTGCGTCCCCCCCTCTTCGACGAGGAAGAGCAGCTCGTGCTGAGAGTCGGTCCCCGCCTTGGCTGTCGCTGCGTGCATCATCGGCCAATAAACGTCTTAACAATATATATATATATATATATATATATATATATATATATATATATATATATATATATATATATATATATATATATATATATACGAGACATGACGGCGACGGAAAAAACCAGCCGAGAGTGTCCATATAATTGCTATCGAAATAAAAGCAATGCTCTTTTTGATGCCCGTGCTACCTAACATTGGATTTGCCATGATTCAGCGCTTTGCCGGCATGTACACTCGTAGCGAATGCAATGAACAATTTCAAAGATAATTTGCTTTTCTTCATCATAGGCCTCCGCCTATACGTTAAGTTCTGCTCAGCGATAGAACAATTTGCGTTGTATTTTTAACTCAAGAAAAACAACAAAAATATATATTCGTACTCTGTGATCACGGTATAGCGTTTGTAGGACAGCACCTTTCAGACTTAGAAATAGTACTCAAAATGAAATGTACACGAAACGTTAATACGACAGTACACGTAACACTCATGTGGCTAAGATGTTGTGGTCCTTTATTTTAGGGGCGAAGCTCCTTAGGGTGTGGGTCTGTCCCTCCTCTGTAGTTGTAGTAGTAGTAGTAGTAAAAGTAGGTAGGTAGGTAGGTAGCCACGTGCAGTGAATTGTACCCACTCCACGTGATAAAGATGACGATGACGCAGTATAGTGGAATGTACCCACTACACGTGATAACGATGAAGTATAAGCGCGTTCCAGTATAGTGGAATGTACCCACTACACGTGATAAAGATGACGATGACGCAGTATAGTGGAATGTACCCACTACACGTGATAACGATCAAGTGTAAGCGCGTTCCAGTATAGTGAATTGTACCCACTACACGTGATAACGATGACGATGACGCTGATGACCATGAAGTATAAGCGCGTTCCAGACCACACATTCTCTTTCTGCCATGGATGAAAACGATCGAGGTTCGCGCACTCATCATCATTCACTTCGAGGATATGGCGTGATTTTTTTTTAGTTTAGGAGGTACCATGAACAAAACTACTTACAAAAAGAATGAGTGCCAGGTTGAGTACCAGGTTTCTTTTACGAGGTTACCTTGAAGTCGGTAACATAGCGACACGTTACGTTGACGAGATAGGTGTTCTTACAAGTTATAAAATGTAACATACAGACCTCAAATTACCGGTGCGATCTGTATGTCTCGAATGATGCTGAAGTGCAAACTGGGAAGATTTGCAGGTCGGAGGTTGTGCAACAGTGCCATTTTGCTATGTTTTCATTTCACGTCAGTATTTTCGCGTATTACGCACTTTCGCACAAATGTGCCTACAAGGGTAAAAACCACGTACAGAGCTCTTTGCGGTCATTCCAAAGAGCGACATTTTAACTTTGGCTTTGAGCATTAATTAATTAATTCAACCATTCATTCATTCATTCATTCATTCATTCATTCATTCATTCATTCATTCATTCATTTTGGAATGCGCCGATGAGTGGCACTAGACCCTGGTAATTGCCGACTTTAGCAACACAAAGCAGTCACAAGCCGAGCAGAAAGCCCAAATAAATGGTCTCAGAGGAATGCGTCAAAAGAAAAAGGAAAGCAAATCATGGAAATGAGACAAAGATCCAGAACCATCGATTATTCTAGAACGCTACTACGATAATCCAAGTGTTTATGGCTGGAATGATCCATGGGCCATATAGACGTCATCCCTGTGCTTTAGGCAAGTTATTCTCATGGGTTCAAGGTCGCTAAAGTGCGAGAACTACAACAGTCTTCGCACTTCTATATTGTATATTAGGTATTTGAAAAGTGCCTTTGGAGCATGAGTAGTTTATTAAAAAAAATTTTTAATGGTAGAATGGGCCCCTCAGCCGAATGTACATTGTTTGTTTCTTCGACCGTTTCTTGTTCACTGCAGCGCAGTGCGTAAGCAGGAGGATATTGCTCGAACGGATTAGCCGTGAGGTTTTTTGTGTGCAATATTAATCACAATGCCGTTCGCGCCAAATTCGTTTGTAGTGAACCATGGATGCAGTGACAGACATATACGATATTCTTTTGCTGTGTAGATTGCTGAATATACAAGCCATCTTTCCTAGTGTCATGTTTCAGCACACTCGGCACAATTTCCCCAACTGTGGAAAATGAACAGAGTTGCTTGATCACTATACGCCGTTATTTGAATAAACGGTCATTCGTAATAAAAGCGCTACCTAAAGGAATCAGAGTAACTAAACAAAGAAGATATCAAACACCGATAGTGTTCGCCATCGTTCACTAAGCGAAAAGATTGAGTATCATTAGCACCGCTCTGTATTTAATGCCGCACCCCACCTGAAATAATTCGCCACACTTCCTACACACGAAGCGTCTGAATGTGTTGAGATTTTACTTTTATTAAAACTCTATACAATTCGCTGATGTTCAGTACTGAAGCTTCTAATGCAGTCGGGTACTGATCAAGGGTGCGAATGAGCACTGCAATGACTGAGTGAAGGAATGTCGGAGTTGGTATGTTCGTTGGTGGTGAGTGGTTGTAAAATAACAGGAGATAATTGACTGATGCATGTATAATTTTATATATTAGAGACACTTGGCAAGAACAATAAGTATACCGGGGAAGAGAAAGCAGTATATGAGAGAATTAACTGCGGGTATTTGCACTGAAAAATAGAAAACAACGTAAAAATTTCAGCCCTATCCGACACAGTACTCAGCTTCTCATGAAGTACAAATATTTCAAAACACTTGTAGTGAAAAAGAGTGGCCTCAGTGGCATTGCGCTGCGCTTCAGCGGCATCGCCATCGGCACGAGCTCGTGGTTGCTGCGCTTGATCGAACGCTGCTGACCGCTCCCTGTTCACCTGCATTTTCTACCAATAAACATCTTAACAAGTGGTGGAGAGTGCTCGGTTTAGATCGCCCTGGAACTTCGAAATCGCAAGCTACCTGCCATCATGCCCAACGACGCAAACGCCGCTCTTCCAACTCCTCCAACGGCACCACCCTCGGCACCGCCCACCCTACTCTGTGCCGGTTCCTTGCGTCTGCGAGATCCACCCATCTTCTCGGGCACTGACGACAAGGACGTTGACGATTGGATCTCCACGTATGAGCGAGTGAGTGTCCATAACAAATGGGACGACGAAGACAAGTTGGGCTACGTCTCATTCTACCTGTCAGACGTAGCCAAGCTGTGGTTCATAAACCACGAAGCTGACCTCCCTACGTGGTCCGTCTTCAAAAGAAGTCTCACCGAAGTTTTCGGACGGCCCGAGGTACGCAAATGCCGCGCCGAACAACGCTTGCGTACTCGAGCCCAACAGCTTGGTGAGAATTTCACCAGTTACATTGAGGACATCCTTGACCTTTGTAAGCGGGTGAACGCGTCAATGACAGAAGAGGAAAAGATAAAGCATATCATGAAGGGCATTGAGGACGACGCTTTCCAAATGTTGCTATCTAAGAGCCCTCGCTCTGTCGTCGAACTCACAGAACTATGCCAGAACTACGACGAGTTGCGCAGGCAACGTCTGCACACCCGACGTCCCTCGGCGCCGGACGACTCTCTCTACAGTCTTGGCATAGGGGACGACCACGCTCCTCTGCTCTCGAAGATTCAAGAGTTCATCCGCGCCGAGGTCGCTCGTCAGCTCTCTTTGATGTCCTGCGTCCCAGACCAACCACGCAGTTTGGCACCAACACTCCGCGACTTCATCCAAGACCAGGTCGCTCAAGCCATTCCTCCCGCCCGTGAACCGCCGCCAGTCACCGCACCTCTCTCGTACGCAGAGGTCGTTGCCCGCCCTCGACAGCATGCACTCCAGCCAGCGCCTATGTATTCACCACCGACCTTTTCGCCGCCGCCTATGCCGATGCCACTCCAGCCGCATTTTCCTGCCCCCCCAGCCGCAATTCGGCGTGTACGCCGACCAATGGCGGACCTACGATGACCGTCCGATATGTTTTGCTTGCGGCGGTGTTGGCCACGTGGCGCGTTGTTGTCGTCGTCGCCCAGCTTCTTCTACCAACTTTCGACGAATGCCATCTTTCACTCCTCAGGTTTCCTCTGCGCCGTCCAGCCATCCTTCATCTCCCTTTCACCCTGATCGCTCCTTCCCACCAAGCCGCCGATCACAATCTCCACGTCTTCGCTCGCCTTCCCCTATGCGTCGCCGTACCGGACCCACCGAGCAGGAAAACTGATGGCCGCAGTTCCCGAGGCACGAACTGCGTCCACGTCGCCATGCACAAGTCCTCGCCCCTCTCCAGCCAACGTCATTGAAGTGTCGGTCGACGGTATCGTCGTCATGGCACTTGTCGACACCGGAGCCGCTGTATCTGTAATTTCCGCCCAGCTGTGCCGCAAACTCCGAAAAGTTCTGACGCCATTATCCGGTCTCTCTCTTCGAACAGCGAACTCACACAACGTAACACCTCTCGCGGCCTGTACTACACGAGTGGTCATCCAAGGACTCGTGTATATCGTCGAATTTGTCGTGCTGCCCTCGTGTTCCCATGACGTAATACTAGGCTGGGACTTCCTTGCGAATAATAACGCCGTCATCGACTGCTGTCGCGCCGAACTTGAGCTTTCCGCACTTCCAGACGTTGACGCTGTCGAGACCCCCCCTCCCGTACTATAAACTGTCCGTATCCGACGACACAACCGTTCCTCCTCACTCTTCCATGCTTGTGCCTGTGTCGTGCGCCGCTATTTCAGATGGCGATGTTCTCCTTACGCCCTCTGACCTGTTCATTCGCCGCAAATGTTCGCCACTGCCCCTTGCTCTCCTTACTCTCCGCCGTGGCGTCACGAAGACGCTCGTCCACAACACGCTGGAATGGCCTTTACCTTTATTTCATGGTGAATGCCTCGGTCGCGTACAGCTGATCGACGCCTGTCACATTTTTGACTCTCCGGCTACTTCTTTTTCTACGGGCCTCAGCGCACTCAGTTCTGACCCTGCTGTTGATCAGCCCCTCCTTGACGCTTTCCACCGTTCCATCGATGCTGCTACATCTTCTTCAGAACGAAGCCAGTTGATGAACCTACTGCAAAAGTTCCGGACTTCTTTTGACAGCGACGCTTCTTGTCTCGGCCGCACATCGACCATCTCACACAAGATTGACACAGGAAGCCACGCGCCTCTACGGCAACGTCCCTATCGAGTCTCGGCGTCGGAGCGCCGTGTTATTGACGACCAGGTTGCTGACATGCTCCAGCGGGGTATTGTGCAACCTTCCAACAGTCCCTGGGCGTCACCGGTTGTTCTTGTTCAGAAGAAGGATGGCTCCATTCGGTTCTGTGTCGACTACCGACGTTTAAACAAAATCACCCGGAAGGACGTTTACCCGTTACCGCGAATCGACGACGCCCTCGATTGTTTGCAGGGAGCGGAATACTTCTCTTCGCTGGACTTACGTTCAGGCTACTGGCAAGTTCCTATGGAAGCATCTGACCGACCTAAAACAGCATTTGTCACACCCGACGGATTATACGAATTTACCGTCATGCCTTTCGGCCTCTGTAATGCTCCAGCCACTTTCGAGAGAATGATGGACACTATTTTACGAGGCCTCAAGTGGAACACATGTTTATGCTACCTCGACGACGTAGTTGTCTTTTCCGCCGATTTTGACACCCATTTAAGTCGTCTCGAGCGCGTCCTCACATGCCTCACTGACGCCGGCCTTCAACTCAACCTAAAGAAGTGTCGTTTTGGTGCCCGACAGCTCACCATTCTTGGCCACGTCGTATCGCGGGACGGCATACTTCCAGACCCAGCCAAGCTTCGAGCAGTCGCCGATTTTCGGAAGCCAAAGAACTTAAAGGAGCTTCGAAGTTTTGTTGGCTTGTCGTCATACTTCCGACGCTTTATTCGAAATTTCGCCTCGAAATTTCGCGCCCCTGACGGACCTTCTTAGCGGCGACAAGGACCTTTCCGCTTGGTCACCAGCCTGCGACGACGCCTTCACCAAATTACGCCGCCTGCTAACTTCGCCGCCCATCCTCCGCCACTTCGATCCTGCCGCTCCCACGGAGGTTCACACTGATGCCAGTGGTGTCGGACTTGGCGCTGTGCTCGCGCAACGAAAAGCAGGGTTTGATGAATATATCGTCGCCTACGCGAGCCGAACTCTGACGAAAGCTGAGGCTAACTACTCCGTGACCGAGAAAGAGTGTTTAGCCATTATTTGGGCCCTCGGCAAATTTCGCCCTTACCTGTATGGCCATGCATTTGACGTCGTCACTGACCACCACGCCCTTTGTTGGCTATCCACTCTTAAGGACCCTTCTGGACGACTTGCTCGCTGGGCGCTCAAACTTCAGGAGTACGACATCCGCGTTATTTACAGATCCGGTCGCAAGCACACGGACGCTGACGCCCTTTCTCGCTCACCGCTATCGGATGACGGTGCTTGCCTCTGTTCCCTCGAGCCTACACTTGCATCACCCGCCCTACGCAACATGACGGTGGAGCAACGGAAGGATCCCTGGATCAGTGCCCTCATCGGCATCCTTTCTGATCCCCTCACTTCTTCACCGTCTCGTGCTCTTCGCCGCCAAGCTACCAACTTTTGCGTTCGGGATGACCTTCTTTATCGACGGAACTACCTTTCCGACGGTCGCAAGTGGCTCCTTGTGATACCCCGCCATCTCCGTGCTGTTATATGCGACGCGTTCCACGCTGACCCACAGTGCGCGCATGCAGGCCTCTTCAAAACATACGCTAGGCTTCGACTCCGCTTTTATTGGCGTGGCATGTATAACTACGTGCGGAAGTTCATTCGCTCGTGTGCTAAGTGCCAACAACGAAAGTTACCTCCCGGGCAAGCCTACCCGTCACAACCTCTTCCCTGTCCTAGTCGACCCTTTGATCGCGTTGGCATCGACATCTACGGACCGCTACCATCAACTCTAGCGGGTAACCGCTGGATTATCGTTGCAATAGACCACCTGACACGCTATGCCAAAACAGCCGACCTGCCGACTGTCACAGCCCGTGACGTTGGAATCTTTCTGTTGCGACATTTCGTTCTGCGTCATGGTGCCCCTCGCGAGCTCCTAAGCGATAGAGGTCGTGCCTTCCTTTCTGACGCTTTGAAGGCATTACTTGACGAATGCCGAATCGTGCACCGCACAAGTACAGCGTACCATCCGCAAACGAACGGCATGACAGAGCGCTTCAACCGTATTCTTGGCGATATGCTATCAATGTACGTCGCCTCTGATCATTCAAATTGGGACCAAGTTCTCCCTTTCGTCACCTACGCGTATAATACTGCGGTACAAACTACTACTGGGTTTTCGCCGTACTTTCTTCTATATGGGCGAGAACCTTCAGATACAGTGGACCATAGGTCGGCAAAATAAATGGAGCTCACTCAGACTCACTCAATAAATATATTTTTCTCTTAGGACTCACTCGGACTCAAACTCACCAAAATTTTGCTGAAGCAGACTCACTCGGACTCAGACTCACGGGTGTTTTCGTCATCCAGACTCACTCGGACTCAGACTCTCTAAACTTTTCCTCAAACGGACTCCCTCGGACTCAGACTCATGAATATTTTCGTCAACCTGACTCACTCGGACTCAGACTCATGAATATTTTCGTCAACCTGACTCACTCGGACTCAGACTCACCAAAATTTTCCTCAAGCGGACTCACTCGGACTCAGACTCACGAAAATATATCTCAGCCGGACTCACTCGGACTCACATTCACGAAAATATTACTCAGCCCGACTCACTCAGACACACGAAAATATAACGAAAATATAACTCAGCCGGACTCACTCACCAAAATATTTGTCAGCCAGACTCACTGGGACTCAGACTCACCAACATTCTCCTGAAGCGGACTCACTCGGACTCACAGACTCGCCTAAATTTTTCTGAACTAGACGTACTCGGACTAAAAAATTAGCAATATTCGATTTGGCCCGGCTCATCTAATAAATGTCGAAGGAGCGCCATAAAATAGCTTATGTAGAATAACACATGTAAAGGGTTCACAAGTGCCAGGCAACCTTCAAAATATATGTATGATAGCTTTCAACATACAAAAAGAAGTTATTTCCCGTGCATCTCAATGTCTATCGTAAAGAGAAATTCAACATTACACGCGATTTTTGCAATATTGAGAATGTTGTCTTTAAATATAAGAATGGGTCTATGGACCTTCGAGGAACATTAGGTTTTTCATTCCTGTTACCTTTGAAATGCGCTATGCGCACGCGCGATTTGTTTTCAATGGGCGGGCGCGTACGTGCGTTTTTGGCAGACCCAATTATAAATGAAGTCCTTTCTTAAGCTTTGCCGTTCGAAGGCCTAATCACGCTACTTGAGAACGAAGAAAGCTTGATATTACGTTATGGCGCTTTTCTAAACACGTTCATGAAACTGCCAATGGTCTTGCAGTCGATTTACTGCTCACTGGCGACGCGAAAAAGAAAATGTTTATGAGGCGGCCATCTTTTGCAGAATCGAGCTCACCACCCTTGAAAAATTTTGGAAACATGGTTATAGGTTGCATGGTTATGCCTCTCTAAAGTTTCGAAAACACCTGCCACGATAGTCTAGTGGTTGTGGTGCTTGACTGCTGACCCGAAGACCACGGCATCGAATACCGGCCGCATTTTCGATGGATGACGAAACGCTTGAGCCATGTGTGCTTATATTTTGGCGCACGTAATGAACCCCAGGTAGCCAATATTTCCGTAGCCGTTGACTACGGCGCCCCTCATAATCACATCATGGTTCTCGGACGTTAAACGCCAATAATTATTATACTAGTGTTTCGAATTATAGAAATGCTAAGTTCGGTTTTAGTCGATGTCATGCTTTAGCAAAGTGATTGCGGATAATAGAGGTTGGTATTTTACGTCGCAAAGCCAAGATGTGGTTGTCAGAGACGCCGTAGTGGAGTGCTCCAGATATTTCGACCACCCAGGTTTCTTCAACGTGCATCTTAATCTAAGTACACGGGTTGTGAGTGCGTTTGTTTCTAGCAAGATATTTTTCTGAGCCGGCTAAGAACCAGTTGTAACTGTTAGTGACTACTCTATCTCGTGGATAATGGTAAAGAGTCGTATCAGTACCACGCTGGATACGGACACAAGGCAAAAAGGAACGCGCATAGGCGCGCCGATGAGAGCCGGCCAGTGTGTTCAAAGGTATGGTCGAAGCTTTTTGCATGGTCTGGTACAGACCATGCAAAACGAGGTGGCAATTTTCTGCTTTCCAAAAACCCCAATTGCTGACAGTCAAGCCGATTGCAAGAATGCCGTATTGAAAGGTGGAAACGCGGACGCCGCTTCACAGTGATCGTACTAGTCCCCAGAAAGGACAGGAATATTCATTTCTAAGAACAAAGTCACTGGACAAAGCGCTGAAATGACAACTGGAGGGTTTACTACAAACCAGACGCAATAAGTTCACATAGCTAACCCTGCGCTATTAGCTATTTTATTTCTTTTTATTTTCACTGTGACTGCGTCGCTATTATATCTATCCTTAATAACTTTTTTTGTATTGTTTTTACTTCGATGTAACTGCTAATCTCTTAGGCATTCTCAAATGCACAGCTCCCCTCTGTAATTCTTTCGGGCCTTCAGGGTACTATTAAATAAATAAATGATTGAGGAGCCTATTTTCAGCGGGTAAATGGGGAAGCGGAGGTTGCCATAACGTACTGTTTTTCTTTGCAGAATAACAGACTGAAGGGCAATTGGTGTGGATTCATAATGACATCTAGGGATTCATGAAACATATGAGAAATGCGCTAATTTGTCTCCCATGAGGGGACACTGCTCAGCGACTTATGATCGAAAGCTAGTGCTACAACGAATACAAAATGAGTGAGATGAAGGCAGGACATGCGCTTTTTTTTTCTTTCCTGCTTGAAAGGCTACATTCTTGAAAGATTCAGGGAGGGGGGGTAAGGGATGGAGAGCAGTGCCCGAGTCTCATATATTTATGAGACCGCTCCTTATCTTCATACCAGCGCATACTCCCCCCCCCCCCCCCATTTCCCCACCCTCTACCTTTCCCATTGAAGTTCTGAAACAAAATTTTGAAGGCTAGATAATATGTCGGATAGATTTGTGTATACACACTCGCATCATCTACGAAATATCAACAGATAATATAGCCTAGGACGTATTTAAAATCGATTTTAAAGTTCCTATCGCCCTACTGCAGCGAAACGTGCCTTCGTTTATTGTGTAAACAACCAACCACCCGCTCCGTCACGAGTTTAAATATAAAACTCCAACCAAAATCACCAATCGTCGCCACAGCAGCGGATAGAAGAAAGGAAGACAATAATTCGTGACCTCTGCACCAA
>JALIZH010008606.1:0-50190 GCA_030522465.1 Rhipicephalus appendiculatus | reverse complement strand
GAAGAAGACAGTATCACTCTTGTCGCCGCAATATTATTGGCCGGATATGGTAACCGATGTTGCCACCTACATTCGCCATTGTGGTACATGTCAGAGATGCAAGAAGTCAAAAACAAAGAAGTATGGGACACTTGAATTCTCGCCTCCTGCTGAAGAGCCTTTTGACCTTTTTGCGATGGACACCATTGGGGGATTTTGTGGATATGGCTCATCAAACAGGTTTATCCACTTGGTTATTGACCAGGCTACTCGCTACGTATGGGCGTTCGCCCATAAAAGCCAGAACAGCGACGCCTACATCTGATACTTAAAATTATTTTTGCTGCCGGAAAACCACGGAAGTTCCTTTCAGATCGTGAAACAGGATTCACTGCAGGAAAATTTAAACAGTTTCTAAAACATAACCGAATACACCAACTCTTCACCTCATCTCATCATCCGCAATGCAATGGTATGAACGAGCGGACAAACCAGACCATCGTAACCAGACCTAAGTGCAAGATCAATGACGAGCCACAGATGTGTTGGACTAAGCTGCTGTCGGAGGTAATAGACGAATACAACAGAACGCCTCACGAAGTTACCGGCTACGCAGCGTCCTTCCTGATGTTGGGAATTCCATCTGATCCAACTGTACTAAAACAGCGAGAACAAACGGTGGAAGAAGCGCGGAAAGCTGCTGTTAATAATTCTATCGCCCACCACAATAAGAACAAACTAATCTATGATAAGAAATTTCTTCCGATTGAGTTCCAAGTCGGTGACTTCGTCCTTTACTAGACACCATGGCATCCCAACAACGGCAAACTGAGTTCCGTCATGGAAGGTCCCTACAAGATTCTACGCAAAGTCTCACCAGTGAACTATGAGATCAACCGCTTCGTGTTGCCCTTAGGTAGAAACTCGGTTAGCAAGCAACGACGTTATTTGTACATTCTGAACTGAGACTTTCTCGAGGGGAGGGGGAAGAGTGTAACGTATGAACAAGGCGATGGTAGGAGAAGCCGACGAAGAAGTGCGCGTGCATTACAGTAAATGGATGGCATCTGAACCACGACTCATCTCTGTTCTCTAACGTAATATATATATATATATATATATATATATATATATATATATATATATATATATATATATATATATATATATATATATATATATATATATATACGGAGCCTGACCTGCTACAATGTCGTCGGAAGGAATTCTGCAGTGTAACTGTCGTGGCATCTTTGGGGCTGTTGAAGACCTTCGTCAGCGCCTTCGATATGGAAAGCTACATGTTTGGGCATTGCTGCTTCAAGAAATCAACGTTGTTCCACAAATTTCAGGATTTGCAGCGTACCCCTCTCCATCCATCATAGACCGCAGAAGCTCGACACCCAGCGTACCACCTGGGGAGGTTGCTGCATGCGTTCGCACCACTTTTTCTCAGTCGCGTATCGACCTCTGTCGGGAGGGTGCATATATGACAACTTTCTAGACGCCAATTTTACCCTCTTAAATGATGTAAACGCGTAAACCTAGCATATCTGAATTTTCTTACAGCATTAATCCTTCCATTCTATCGACTGCAACGCAATATCGGTACTTGGGTGTAACACTGACACCTAATCTATCCTGGTCCGACCACATTAAGGCAATATCTGCCAACGCTTCCAAATACCTAGGTTACTTGAGACGTAACTTGAAAACTGCGCCATCAAGTATTCGCAAATTATCCTACTTAACACTGGTTCGCCCTCAACTAGAATATGCCTGTTCGATTTGGTCTTCCCATCAAAAATACTTCATTGATTCATTGGAAAGAATCCAGAATAGAGCAAGCCGCTTCATTGCTAATAAATACAGTCCCCATTCCAGTATAACGCAAATAAAACAAGAACTCTCAATTCCACTCTTGAACATTCGTCGCGACATTGCCTTGCTGTCATTCTTTCATAAAATTACCCATTCCTCCAGAATCACCGTTCCTGGTTTGCAAAAACCATATCTCACTTCACGTAGACTACACAATCATCTTAGTTATTCCCGTGTATATGGTTCAACAAACGCGTTCAATAAGTCAGCGCTTCCACGTGCTATCCGTCTCTGGAATAGTTTACCTGACCGCATTGCTTCCCAGACAAACTATGATACATTCCGTCATCTATTATCAAGCCATTTCACAAACTTCAGCGAGTAGATGCTGTATCATAGCAAGATGAATTTTGACAACTTTTTCAACCTACACTTATCATCATAGCAAATTTCCTCATCTGCTCATATGCTACGTTATATAAGACGTCAGATAACCTTGTTCTGTCCGGCAGTTATGCCGTTTCTTGTCTCTTTTGTTTTTCTTCACACAGAAATTTCACCCTGCTGTTTTCCTTCCATGAAATGTATCGGATTCGTTTCTTTTTTCTTTTCTTTTTTTTCGTTTTGTTTTTTTTTTTGTTTTTTTTTTATCTTGCCTGGTAGTATTTTTTTTTATTTTCTGTATTTTCTCGAGCTGCGTTACCAACATATATATATTTTTTTAATATGAATTCGTTTTTAAGATTGTACGCGAAGAATGTGCCTTGTAGCCGCTTCGTTTCTTGTGCGCAAGAAACGCACCGTTTCATTCACTATTGCCGTGCGTGTATCTTTTGTTCATGTTGAGCTGTAATGCTTTCTGTTTAACTTATTATTTTGCAATTGTTTCTTTTGTATTTTTTTTTTCATTTGATATGTATACGTACATATATTTTGTTTATTTCTCCCCTTACTCAACGCCCCCCATGGGGCCTGTAAGGTACCTTGAAATAAAAAAAAGTCACAGTTTCACCGCAAGGGTGAAGCAATGAATGCGATAGCAAAAAATTGTGATGTTATACGAAGTGAGGCTGGCAGCTAACTCTTTTTGGATCCGATCTCACGCAACTCTAGAAAACGCTTGTTTAAGAGAATTCTCTTCGCGTTGAGAGCGCAGCACGTAGAAGGGTACACCGGCCCCCCGCTGTCGGCCGCCGAGAAGGGGGAGATAACGCGCGCGCCCGCGCCCGCGCTCGTAAAATCGAAGGTCCCCCCCCCCTCCCCCCGCTGTCGGCCGCCGAGAAGGGGAGATAACGCGCGCGCCCCCGCTCGTAAAATCGAAGGTCGCTCGAGGGACCCCCCCCCCCCCCGCGTCTTTTCACGCTCACTAACGACGGGCGGGGCCGGTTATATATATACATATACATATACGGCAAATGACGCGGACGCCGACGCCAACGCCGACGCCGACGGCGAAAACCAGCCAAGAGTGTCCATATAATTGCTATCGCAATAAAATAAAATGTGTCTGTTCCTACTCGGCGGCGCGATCGGCAGCGTAGGCCACCGCAATCACCAGGCTTATCCTGGTGGCTCGGAAGCACGGCGGTGTCTTGGGCATGTGAACCGGATTGTTGGGGCACCGACCATGATCCAATTCACCTTGGCCTTTATCCAAGCACTACTGGTCGTCTTCGTCGTCTCTGTCGTGTTGTTGATTCGGATCGCTACCGTTCGGAATCTGCAGCTATCACCGACAGAACCTGCGGCGATCCATCGGTTCATCCTCGCACGGCACTGACCGCGGCTACACGCACGTCGTGAGTTGGCGAATCTCTTCCAACCCCAGATTTACAGTTTCTTCGTCTGTGGGCCGCACGCCGTCAAGCAGAAGTTGCGTCGGATCGAGATCCAGCTTAACTACGGCACGAATAGAGCTTCAACGCCGTACAGCGGTAACTCGTCGTCATGAAGGCCTCTTGGAACGAGGCCGTTTGCTGGATTGGTGTGCTTTCCTCGGCCCTTCATCGTCAAATGAGTCTATATGGCGGACATTCCCAGCGATGGAACGTGGTCGCCGTCCCCCTGATCCTGCGGCATCGGTTATGCTGGCAGCTGGTCAGGCTCCGTCTACTTTCGCATCTTCAGCTGCCCCAGCATTTTTTCTTGCCTTTGAAATACCAGCACCTCCATTTACTGCACAAGGATCCCTCCCTACCGATGCTGGCATGTCACCTTCATGCGAAGATGTTGACGGCATTCAAGCATTTTTTACGATGGCCGAGTTTCTCGCAGCCATAGACCAAGCCAAGCCGCACAGTGCGCCGGGGCCTGGCGGCATCCCGTATGAACTCTACAAAAACACAGAAGGAAGCGTTCTTGCGCATCTCCTGGACACTATAAACGAGGTATGGACAGGCAGCCTCATTCCAGATACATGGCGCCACGCGGAGGTGATAGCTGTTTCAAAGCCGGGAAACACTCCGGGTAATATCGCTAATCTGAGGCCTATATCCTTAACATCAACTCTGTGCAAACTGATGGAAAGAATGCTTGCGACCCGTCTCACATGGTAGCTTGAGCTGTACTCCTGCTACCATCCTGCGCAAATGGGATTCCGCCCCCACTTGGGCACTGAAGATGGGCTGGGACACCTTTCTTCTACAGTACTCCTTCGAGGTCGCTGTCGTCGTATTCGAACTTTATTGGCGATGGACATCAGAAAAGCTTATGACCATGTCAGTCATGAAGCAATAGCTGCAATCTTACCTTGGCTTCACCTTCCAAGACGCGTGTGCTCTTTCGTCGAAGCCTTCCTCTGTGACCGAACATTCTCTATTCACCTGGCTGGGCATGCAGAAGGTCTGTTCACGCCACACAGTGGTGTTCCACAAGGTTCAGTCCTTGTGCCAGTCCATTTCAACATTGCCCTTCTTCCATTGGCATGGCAACTGGCGGCAGTACCTGATATTTACTTCCTGATGTACGCCGACGATATTACTGTGTGGACAGTCCACCCAGACTTCGCCCGCCAAGAACAGGGACTTCAAACGGCCTTAGATGTGGCAAATGCTTGGTGCGGCCATATCGGATTACAGTTATCAAAAGAAAAAAAATCACAGCATATCCACGGAGTGAATGATGATGAGTGGGCGAAGCTCCGGAGGTTCATCGGTAAACCGTGAATCTTCCGTAAAATTCACCCAGTACATCATCAAAGACGTGACAAACACATGTGTGTATATATACAAGAAATTTATATTTTATTCGTGAGCCGTGATCTTCCGTTTTGTTTTCGTTTCTTCGTTGGTCGTGGTTACCGTTTACATAAGCCGTGGCTTCCGTTTCCCCTTCATTATAACGGCTTTATGGCCGGTGAAATGGAGAGAGAGAGAAAAGAGCGGTTCCTGTATGAGTCGTAGTCGTAGTCGAAAGTTTGCAAAGACGAGATCGATGCAGGTTCCTCGGATGGCGGTCGGTTGCGTGTGGTCAAACGATATGCATCTGAGACCATATCGCGATGTCATGTGTGGTATGGCATCGCGATCGTCATCGTCATCAGCGTGATCATCGTCATCAGCGTCATCGTTATGACGCATAGTGGCTACATTCCATGTGCTGTGCCGTGATGGCAGCGCCATCGTCATCGCTGCCATCACGCCATCTATTATACTGTTCGGGAGATACTGCCGGTTACGCCTGACGCGGGAAAAGGTTAGACTAAGAGGAGCTTCGCCCCTAAAACAGCATTCATGGCCGTAGGAAACGGGCGCTGTGCACTTTCAAGCCGACCTATTCGCCTCTTCTTCAGTCTCGAACCTGTACAGGAGGTCTCAACTCTTCGCGTGTTGGCTCTCGAAATTGCTCACAATGGTTCCGCGTCCCCATGGGTCAAGATCGCAAAGCAGCGTGGCGCTGAGACAATTCATCTTATACGTTGGATTGCCAAAAAATCGGGCGGTGCACGCGCCACAATGGCACGCCACCTTGTCAAGGCTGTACTTCAGCCACGCCTTGTATACCAAGCCCAATTCCACCATCTGACAAAAGCAGAATGGGCCCGTCTTGAAAGTAATAATCATGAAGCTATGCGTGCGATCACTGGGCTTCCGCGCATGACAATGGTTCCGAATTTACAAAGAGAGGCACAACTTAACACGATGGATGAATTCGTGCATCAGCGGCGTTCTCCACGAGCACTAAAATTGTCAACATTTCCCACCGTGGCTGCGTTAGCTCAATACATGGGATGTGTAGTACCCATTCCCATCGTTTCGGCCACTACTCCTCCGTGGCACCGCGTACAGCTCACGGATAACAAGCCACTTGGCCGTCTTCATCGCCCGATTCCTCGCCAGGCGACGGTGATGGTCTCCCGTCGTAATCGCACCAACAGCACACCAGGTATCCTTGATTATGTCGATGCCAGTATCACCAATGGCGTGGTTCACACCGCACTGGCGAGCCCAAAGCTACCCCAAGCAGAACAAACATGCACGTATGCAGCTGACCTTGAACCACCGGCATATCTCGCTGAACTTGCCGCTCTACGTGACGGCCTTAACGCATTGAGGCGTTTTGTTGAAGTGGAGCGCTACTCCAAGCTTGTTCTTCGCACCGATTCTACGGAAGCAATTCGCGACATCCGTCGCGTGGCCCGATCGACGACGCTTTCAGATGTCATTCATCAGCTGGCAAGAAACATCGGCATAACAATATGCATCGAATGGCTTCCACGAGCGGCAGTGTCTGGTCAGCTAGAGGCGGATTCTGCCAGTCGGTCACCTGCCATACATTGCCCGGTGCCGCAATTCCCCGAAGAAAACTGTGGAAAACTGCTACGCCAAAAGGAATGTCTCCGACGCAACACACGAGCACTCATACCACCGTGTGGTTCTGGCCTCCCTGGTGGGCTTACTCGCTTAGAGAAGGTGGCGCTTCGGAGACTTCGAGTTGGGGTTGCTCTTACGCCGGCAGTGGCCGCCCACGGCAGTGGCCGCCCACACGCCCTTTTTGCGACGCTCCTATAACTGCAGTAGACGTGGCACACTTGCTCTGGTCGTGCCGGGGCCTAGAGAAGCACGCCTTCGTAATCTCAGAGCACCCGGTCACCGTCCCGGTTGCCCTCCGGACTTACAAGGGTGGATAAGAGGACCATTCCGCCGATCCTTGTTGAACTTTATGCACGAGTTCAACTTGTTTGTTTATGTGTGATGAGTAGAGACCGGATTATAGGCAAATGCCTATTTTTTTCCTTGCGTTCCTATCGCGCCACTTTGATATATGAGCATGAATTAGGGGTAAAGGAGGGCTTTTATAGTGTTTTTATAGTGACTATAAATGCCTATTCTTGAGGTTTGCGCCTAAATGTCTATAAGTGCCCATAAATGGCTATTTTCAAAATTGGTGCCTATATGAAGGCTATTTAGCCTCAACTTTTGCTTTCGAGTACAGTTTGAGACCGTAATTAATGTTACCGGGCAAAATTGACGTTTCGGAACTCTATGGGGTGCCACAACCTAGTTTTCTAGTTCAACAAACTTCCGGTAAGAAACCGCTAGCAGGAGTGATGCGCCGGCCACTTTACCCAACCTCACTGACATGGCGCGAGCGGTTGGAGCAGGGGAGAGGTAAAGATGCTATTTCTGCAACCCTAAAAGGTAGCACGTCCCAGCGTGTACAGTGGAATGGGGAGAGGAAAATAAAGGCGGAAAGAGGAGAGGGGAAGAAGAGGAGAGTGGCGTCTATGGCCGAGGACGTGGCGGGCGGCTTTTACCGCCGGTTTTCCAGTCCAGTGTTCCCATAGAATTGAATCACCTCCTTGAAGACTTCGGCATGGTGGGGACAGAAAACAGGAGGTGCCTGCGCGCAGCAGTAGGAATATGGAGAGAGAATGCGAAATCATGGAGCGCCGTCAGGGGAAAATAGAAAGTAGGTAAAAAAAATCAGATATGCACATGGGTTTTGTTTCGTTTGTAATTTACTTTTAAAGGGCGCTTCACCAGGTCACATGAAAAATTTTAGTCAGATACTGGAAGGTTTTCGCGTGCCCAATGAAGAGCTTTGTACCACAAGAACTTTTTAATTGGTTCATTACGAGCCGCGAAAGCATGATGCCGGTAGCTCGAGCTTGAAACCTTTGCCACTCGCAAGCCAAATTCCTTCCCTGCCCTCTTCGGTATCAGAGAAACTCGGAGCCGGAAGATCACGCGACGCAGATGCATCAACACGTCATGCGCACGCAAGGTTACACTGTGTGCGCATGACATGCCCAAGCCAGGTCGTGCACACAAGCGGTGTTGTATCGTTTAGGCATTCTCTCTAGTGTACTGCCTGTTTCTGTGGGATGGATCCGTCTATGCGTTTGGAGAGGCTGGCATGGATCCTGTATCCTTACCGCGACATAGCGCGTCGCACAGCTGGAACTGTTGTAAGGGACGATGCACCAAAAACATGCTAAGCGTTGTCAGGGCTGGCGCCGGCACGACGCGCGAACGGCGAGAACACGAACACAAAAGAAATATAGGCAGCTAAGTCTCGCATCGCTCTCGATTCGAAGAAAAAACTAACGAAATATGCGCGCACATTCCGTTTGTATGTTTTAATATTTCTATTAATTTTCATTCTTCTATTCAAGCAACGGATTGCACGAATTACACACGTAGCCTCGAATAATTCTCGCAGTTTCATGTACTACTGTGACATACACAGGACCATTCCTTGTTGAACTTCACCTCCCCCACATTGGTGCGCGCGCCCGCGAGATAAAGGGCACGAGGCATTCAGTCTGACATTTCACCTCCTTCCGGGGAGTGTGGCGTCGCAAATCTTGGCAGACATGATTGTTAGCGCCCAGTGCATGCATTACACTTGCCAGCTCGAAATGCTCAAACCTGGTAAGGGGCCCTTTATGGTGGTGACACAACGAGAAGAAATTGAGTCTACGCTATTAGACCCGGCCAATACAAGGCTAACAGACACTTCTGGCCTTTTAGCGGTCTGGCTAATAAATCCTGTGCAGCCCAGGAGCGTGTTTATTCGATGGTGGACACTTAGCTTACCATTCCGGACAATAAAAGGAGAGACCATGTCCTGGAAACCGGCCTGAAAAGGGACAATTGCATGGCTATGTTAAATCAGTAACGCCTTTGTACAATCATGAAATATAACATTTGTTTGCTTTCCTGTCGTAGACCACGTCGCGCACGTCCTTGATCGAAAAGTTTGGTTTTTGTAAAAAAATCTTGTGCCGATATTTACAATTTTGGGGGCCTAAAACTGTGTTTTCCTGCCTATTTTTGGCGCCTAAAACACGATTTTTAGTGCCTAAAAATCCGGCCTCTAGTGATGAGCCTCTAGTGTTATGCACGTTTGTTATGCCAAAGGGCAGCCTTTCAAATAAAAAAAGCGGCTTAACAGTGGCACAGCGTTGACACTTTATCTAAAATATGCTTTATCCATGGATCTTCATCTAGAAGAGCTTTTTCGTAATTTTCTTCAACAGCACACCTATGTTGGTAATCGCTCTCGCGGCATTACCCACTAAAAGGCCCTGCCCTTTGCAATTCCTGGGTGTTCCGGACCTCCATTGGAATACTTTGCTGGCTTTTTGAAATGTCATATCAATAATAAAAATATGCCTCCTAGTTAGAGCAGCCGCAATTATTTTTTAATACGCGCACCGGTTAGCATTAAGCCTGTTGAAAATGGCCCTGGCGTCGGAAAGTCCACTGTGGAGTGCCTCCGCTATGTTACACGTCCACCCCTCGCTTTCCAGGGTCAATAGGTGACGGTGAAAAATTAGTTTCGCTTAAAGGAAACTCTTGGACTAACCTTAAATAAGGTTTATTCATTCATTGATTCGCTTAAAGGCGAAGCAGTGAATGCGACAAGAACAAATTATAATGTTATGTGAACTGTATTATGAAACTAATTCATGTGCAAAAGAAGATGACTCTGCACACTGGCAATATGTATTTTCTGGAAGCAACATGGCCACCTTTTTCTAAAGCATAAAACAATATAAGCAGAGTACTTCTACGCTTTTCGCATGCTTCATTTTTTTTATATCTCAGATACTGCCTTCAAAAATGTTTTTGTGTATGCGGCATCTTTGCCCCATAGATTCATTTCCGCCAATACCAGAAATAGTGATATGTGGCATGTCCTATGGTTGCGTAATAAATATAGCCTACAAGCATTACAGCGCAATCTGCCACACATATTACATAAATATCAAGGTGTAAAGTGTTGTTGACTGAAGGAACTTCATATGCATTTTGTAAACCGGATGATTGAGTGTATATTTGTAGATTGTTGTATTATCGTTTTTAGTGTTCATTTATCAGAGTCAATTTTGTATAACTTCTTGATACCATCTCATATATTTCTGTCTACTAATGTTTAATGTGTATCAAATATCTTTTCAGATTGGGGTGCCTCCGACTCACCTTAATCACTTTCCTCAGGACGTCGCAATAAAGTTCTTGTCAGTGTCAGTGTTTATAATATTTTGTTTTTGAAGTTTGAAGTTTATTTCATTATTTTGATCTTGCTTTGTGCATTTGTGTTAATATATAATTTATTTTGGGCTTCTAGAAATGTTATTACCATTTTTAAACCCGCCACGTATGCCTTGTAACGGACCATCGGACCAGTCAAGCTGTTTCTTCAACAGCTTTTAGCCAATCGTATCCTCTCAGAACTCTTGAATTTCTGGAAATAAATCTGTATTGTCTTGCATTGTGTTGTATTGTATTGTATTGTATCGTACTGTATTGTATTGTATTATGAGTAAACCCACCAGCTTACTTTTGGATCCGATCTCGCGTATTTCAACACAATGCGGATTTAGGGGAATTCGACCACTTGCAGGACCGAAGTGATTTTCGTGCTTTCACTTCTACACACGCGAAGTAAGCGTTGCGAGCACACCAAGTTCGCTGCCCGTCTCCTGATGCCTGTCGGGATACAGCATGTGCCAGCGACAGCGCCGTTCAAGCGTCGCAGCCTCCTTTCCACTACCGCCCCTACATGATCCTTACGAAAGACGGCGGTGCGTTTCCTATCTTCTTGATGAGCAATTGACGGCAGGATTCGCGAGCAGAGTGATGCTATCGCTTATCCCCTCCGTGCGATGTAGATGCCCGGCTTGTTTTATCTCCGCTTCAGCCGCGTTCGTCGCCAGCGCGCGCGAGCTTTTACATGTGGGTAAAACATACGATTCGCGAGGAGATGTCATCTTGCCCGCGTTGATGTTACCGATTTGGACGTTATACTGAAAATGACGGTAAAGGTGACGCCAAAAAGCTGTCGAGAAGGTCCATATAATTTCCCCTGCAATAAAAAGAGATCATAGTTATGGCAGCCTAGCCTAGAGATAGGTGGCCTTCCTTTTCTCTAAATATTTTTTTCTTTTTTGTCTGTCTCTATTTCTTTCTCTTTCGCGCTCTTTCTATCTTTTTCTTCCCCTTCTCTCTTTTTATTGCCTCATTTTTCTTTTTGTCTTCTTTTTTTTCTCTTTCTGCTTTTTCTCTATATTTCTCTCCTCAGCCTTGCTTTCTGTTTCTTGTATCTCTTTCTGTGTGTGTTGTTTCTAGCGCTTTCTCTTTCTTTCAATGTCATTTTCTGTTTATCTAACGTTTTATGTCTTTGATCCCTTTACTTCTATCTATTTTTTTCTTTCTCTTGCGTTCTATCGCTTTCTCTCTCTTTCAAGGGTCGCACCTGCTACGACTCCTATTTATAAAAAAAACAGACTGAATAGTAGTGAACGCGGTAATCACCACTCATGGCGGTAAACTTTCCTTTACAAAAAAAAAAAAGATGTAAAACAAATGGAAATATTTGTCTGACCTGAGTTTCCTGTCTAGCCTCCAAATGAAATGTTGGCTAAGTTCTTTCCTCAAATAATCGATATAACTATGTAACATGATGAAAAACTTTATCGTGGACTATATTGATGCGTACATTTCCCCCTTCTAGTTGTGCGCAGTGGTAGTAAGCGGTAGTAAGTGGTATTTACGTTCAATTTTTTAAAGCTACATTATCTGAGTTAATACTATATTCGACCAATCAGAGATTTTCTTCGAATTTCCTTACGCGTCAGCACAAAACATGTTTCACATATGGAACCTCCCCCTTTTCACTATCATTCACAAGATAACTCGGGCGTCCACACATGCACCAGCCCTGCCAATCTCGAGTACACTGGTGTTGCCTCTTTAAATAACTCGCTGCCGCCTCAAAGCAAGTCTTGTAAAGAAATATAATGCCGGCGTTTACCGCCATCTGTGGAGAGAACATATGAAAAAAAATATCGATTAGTCAAATTTTGACAACAGATGGAGCGCATGTTTCTACATCTGCGTCGGTTCACGTCTGTTCTTCAATGTCTCAGCAGTGCAGCCACGGCGAGTCAGCGTTACACGTGCGCGCGCTATTAACTGACACAGAAATGAAGAAGCTGTTGTGGTATTCTCTTTCCGAAGAAAGTGGATAATTAGTGGCTCTGGAGTTCTGAATTATTGGATAATACAGGGGGATTTTTTTAACTGACCTATTTCATTGGGCCGTAGTTCTGTTACAAGTTGCCTGATTTTGATGCCCCTTGTGACAAAAGATACAGAACGGCTAGACATTTAATGATATATTTCGTGTTTTCCCTCTTCTTTCACGTGGAAAAATAAAATAAATGCGAACAAACGAAAACCACGACATTCCACGAACTTCCTTACCAGAGGGACGCCGGGTGCGTGCGTATGCGCATACATCACGTGGATGAGGCTCGGGGCGTGCATGGGAGAATCATTCCTCAATGGGGAGGATAGACTGCTCCGTTTTTGCGAGAAAGTAGCCTGATCAGCCTGGCGTCGCCAACTTCCCGCAACACTGGCTGACGCGAACACTGAGCTGTACTAGCCATGCCTCCGTGTAGAGCATTTCGAGGTTTTTCATATTTCATATTTATTCTAGTGTTTTCGTCGTTCGCCATCAAAAATGGGACGGGCAATTAAATGCTCATCCTTCCTGAATGTCTGGCTGCCAACCGCATTAATTAAATTTGGCTATTTTAGAAGAAAACTACAGCCCAAGAAAATAGGTCAATTCTAAAAGAATCATTGTGCAATGATAATTAGTTTATTGCTTGCACTTTGGTTGTAATGAGTGCCACTCTTTATTGAATAACGTAATTTTTAATAAAATGTAAAAATGTCCTAGTGCATTTCTAGCACAACATTTTCACTTAACATGAAAAAAAAGACAGGCAGGGAGTGTGAAGTAGTGCCAAACATTTCAAGAGTTGATAAAATATATGCAAATATTAAGCAGTTGTCTTGCAGGTATTATGAGAAATAAATGGCGCTACTTCGTGTTGGTGCTATTGACCACCATTCACTAACTTTCACAGTGATTGTTAATAATGTCACGACCAGGTTTAGAGATTTTGTCAGGAACATTATTTGTTAAGATGCAATACAGAATCTTGCACGAACAGTCTAATACATGAAATGAAGTCCAGGTTGGTTGTTCAAAATATTTAGGAGATGTAAGAAATCTGGAATGCTACCGCTCAGGATGCCTTAGGTTGAGGATGAGGAAGTAGAGCAAGCTACGGGCTTGAAGTTTCTGAGATATACAAACAATGATTTGAGCAGCAAAGGCGCTGAGCCCCGACTTAAGACGCTACATACATGTTTTGGGCAGTTCAACACTGTGCTGCGGATGTCATTTGCCTGTGCTGAACATTTCTTCGGCACCCAGGCGCGAAAGCGTGTCGCACCAAACCACACAACAATACAGTGCAACTGCCGATCAACTTACTGTACTGAAGCAACTTTTGCTAGACACCGCTGGCTTGGGAATGAAGCTTTAGAAGTAAGTGAAATTATCCTCAAGGCATGATACTAAATATTGCCGATCAGTGCACACGATGCTATAAAATCTAGTTCTACGGCAACTTGACGTCATAAGTACCCCAAGTATGGTGGTAAACGTAGATGGAGGCAGCTTGTTTGGTACTGTAAAGCCAAAAGTTCTTGTCCTGCAATACGGTACTGTTGGATCATTTTACCTACTTCTAAAGGCATCTGCGTTAATGTAATGCTTCAAGTGAAGCGGCTGCATTACGCCAAGTTGATCTACATGTGCACTGGACTGACTTGGCGCCATATCCTTCCATGCCTGCGTGAACTTGTACCGAAGAAGTGCTCAGTGAAGGCAAACCCCACCCCTGCAGAGACGATGTTGAACGGCAGAAACATGTACATTTGTAGCTTGTTATGTTGTGGTTCAACGCCAGAGTTGTCTATGTCATTGTTTGTGTGACCATGTTTATAGAATTTCCCCCCGCTCTTCTCAAGATCATGTGCAACCAACTAGCCTGCGGTATCACATTAACGGCAAAAAAAAAAAACTGTAAAATGATCTGTTATTCTCAATGGTGCTACAAAAGGCAAACCAATTTCCCTCGCATTTCATTGCTAAATCACCACTTCATTCTTTCTTTCGAGGTTTCAATGATGCACTCGAGGAAGCCGGTACTTTGCATGTCAACATTACAGTTGCTTGAAAACGTTGAAGGTAACGCAATGTCGACTTTTTGAAATGACTACGCTGATTGTGTACCGAGGACTAAGTGTAATTGTGTACTGAGTTTACCGTGTACCTCCAAGGATAATAAGTTAAAGTGAAACACTGCAGTATTTGCCACTAATATCAATTGTACAAATTCTAATAACGATGTGATATCGTGCGACCTTATTGAACACCTCTCAATATTTTCTATTCTAAGAAAGCAAAATTTTATAGCCATTGAAAAGCGACAGTACGTCTTTTTTTCAACAGATTACAAAAACAGGGTCGGCTAATTTTAGAGAGGAATGGCTGCTTTGCAATATTACGCAAATTTTGAAACTAGATGACGTTGAAATTGCCTACAATAAGCTTATTGATGAGGTCTATCGTATATATGCCCGTCAATTTATATTGGGTAAAATAACAAAAGAGCCATAGATAACCCCTGAATTGTTACAAGCAATTAATTCTACAAACGTGCTTTATTACAAGTTCATTAAGACTAAAGATCAACGCATATTGAAAGAATACAAAACGCTTAGAAACACACTAAAGAAAGCATTAAAATCACACAGGAATTGTTATGCTGAGTTCGCTAGCTGCACTATTAAACACGATATGTTCTGGCAAACACTTCATCCTTTCTTAATACGCCGTAAATAATATCCACGTGTAGAAAAGCTATTTCTCGTTGACTGCGAAATATGGGGCAATGATATGCCTAAAACATATAATGATTATTTTGTGAGCAACTGTAAAGCTTTTGCATCTGCTGGTTATTAAGAATGTAAGCCAGTTAGGAACCCATCTTCCCTTTTCTTCACGTATTTGCAAATTCTGGTGCAATGCCAATTTTTCATTCGCTTAAAAAAAGCACAAGTTGTGTCGCTGAGGGCATGTAGGTTCGTCCAGTGAAGTGTGCGTTTGATATTCTTTATCTGTGTTGCACCTATATTTTTAGTCGGCCTTGGTCGAGCGCTATCTTTCCCAGGAGGATGTAGATTGGAAGAGTTTCTCTGCTTGATAAGAAAGCTGACAATAACGATGTACAAAATTACAGACTTATTTCAAAGTACCAGTATTATCCAAAGGGCTGTAGAAGCTTATACAAGTGCAAATCTTTCGATAAGCACAGACTTATCTCTACACCGCAATCAGATTTAAGAAATGCCTGTCTACTGAATTTGCCCTTCTTCAACAATTATAAATTATGCTATCAGCAACCACAATTTCAATTAATTTATTAAAGCAAAATCCTGTTCTCGGCTTTACATTCATTTCATTGAAGCATTTCATTGTATCCATCACTCGATATTACTTGAAAAGCTAGAAACTTAGGTGTTCGCGAGTCTTAAGCCTGTGAATTCTTACCTATATCATGGCTATCAGTGCGTTCAAATAGAAAATTGCCGCTCGGCTTTGAAACATATCAGTAGAGGCGTTTCTCAAGGCTGTATGGTCATCCCATTTGTTTTTATATTTTACGTAAGTGACGTAAGAATATATAAGGGTAGGCAGAATATGTAATTTACGCTGACGATACTAGCCTATTTCTTTCTTCGTCACCTGTGTTTGGTAGCCTTCAAAACTAAGCCAACGCTTTTCTAAGAGCTCTCCAAGAATGGTCAGCTTCAAACGGTCTGCAAATTAGCACAAAAAAGACCAACGGAATGATTTTCAGACCGAAATCTAAGCAGATAAGCCGCAATCACATCACTCTGCTTTATGAACTTGAAAGAATAAAAATTGTAACTAGTGTGAAAACACTGGGAGTTACGTGTTACGTAACACTAGGAGTTACGTGTTAACTTGGTATTGGGTGACGTCACTGTATGACGAACATAAATGCCAAGTGGTCATATGGAAATCATGACATTTCATGTGCAACATGACTTGAATGCCACTCTCAGGGCACGCTCGCAGCCGTTTCGCTAGATTGATATACACTAAATTTGGTATTGCGTGACGTGACTGTATGACGAACATAAATGACTAGTAGTAATATCGAAATAACCCCTATACATAGCCTTCATAGATTACGAGAAGGCATTTGATTCGGTGGAGACATCAGCAGTCATTCAGGCACTGCGGAATCAGGGCATCGACGAAGCGTATATAAACATAATGGAAGAAATCTACAGCGGATCCACAGCCACTATAGTCCTCCATAAAGAAAGCGACAGAATCCCAATAAAGAAGGGCGTACGGCAGGGAGACACGATCTCTCCAATGCTATTCACCGCGTGTTTACAGGAGGTTTTCAGGGCCCTAGAATGGGAAGAGTTAGGGATAAGAGTTAATGGAGAGTATCTCAGTAACCTGCGATTCGCTGATGACATTGCATTGATGAGTAACGCGGGAGACGAATTACAGCTTATGATTACTGAACTGGATACGGAAAGTAGAAGAGTGGGTCTGAAAATTAATATGCATAAAACTAAAGTAATGTGGAACAATCTTGGCAGAGAACAGCGCTTTGCAATAGGTGGCGAGACACTGGAAGTTGTAAAGGAGTACGTCTACTTAGGACAGGTAGTAACCGCGGAGCCGAACCATGAGAGTGAAATAACTAGAAGAATAAGGATGGGATGGAGCACATTCGGCAAGCATTATCAAATCATGAATGGTAGTCTACCACTATCCCTCAAGAGGAAGGTATATAACAGCTGCATCTTACCGGTACTTACCTACGGAGCAGAAACCTGGAGACTTACAAAGAGGGTTCAACTTAAACTGAGGACGACGCAGCGAGCGATGGAAAGGAAAATGATAGGTGTAACCTTAAGAGACAGGAAGAGAGCAGAGTGGGTCAGGGAACAAACGGGGGTTAAGGATATCATAGTTGAAATCAAGAAGAAGAAATGGATATGGGCCGGGCACGTAGCACGTCGGCAGGATAACCGCTGGTCATTAAGGGTAACTGACTGGATTCCAAGAGATGGCAAACGCGTGAGGGGGAGACAGAAAATTAGGTGGGTAGATGAGATTAAGAAGTTTGCAGGTATAACGTGGCAGCAGAAAGCACAGGACCGGGTTGATTGGCGAAACATGGGAGAGGCCTTTGCCCTGCAGTGGGCGTAGACAGGCTGATGATGATGATGATGATGAATATCGAAATCATGACATGTCATGTGCGACATGACTTGCATGCCACGCTTATGGCACGCTCGCGGGCGTTTCGCTAGCTTAATACACACCAAATTTGGTAGTGCGTGACGTTACTGTTGTTTCTTGGCGCGAGAAAGTGAGCCGCCGCTTGAGTCGTTAGGTTTACTTTGTGCCGGTACACGTCGTTCGAATTCAGTGCATGCCAGTGTGAAATTGTGTGAACTGCAGTTATGCTTAGCATCATTAATTGTGGCATTCGCAGATTTCGTGAAGCTCTTGTTACGAGCGTAATTAAATAGAACTTGTGAATCGAGAAAAATGTTTGTTAGCTGAGGCTACGACGTAATCTTCTGAATAAACACTCCTGCCTCAGTAACGAATGCATGGCGCCACAAATTGTTTTGTTTAACCGCGGCATCTACTCGTGACTGTTTTTCGCGAAAATGTGATGGGAAGTGCATCGGAGAAAATTCGGGCTGAGGCAGGACAGAAGACATAGCCAACATTTTTTTTGCTTTCTTTTTTTTTTTTCAGGTCATGCGGTACCGAGTCAAGTACTACGGCAACTACTGTCGCGCTGCGTCGTGAACTGTATGCATACCTGAGCGTTTATTGCAAATTAATATTGTTGTGCGGTGCTTTTAATAGTGTCGACTATTTGGTTATTTCCTCTGTAAAATTTATAGTCAAGATATGGCAGCTGTATTTCCATGGCTTGCAGCGCAAACAGCACATCTCTTCGTACGCGCGTTCATCAAACATTGAGAAAGTGTGCGTCTGATTATCAAGAATGACTTCAAAGTAAAATTTTTGTCTCTTCCAAGAATTCTTAGGTTTTATTTAAAACGTCTGCATAAACACACAGTGGCATCGTGTGCTGCCGCGCCGCACTGGCGGTACAGCTTACAAAAGGCTAGTAAATGCATGCAAACAACGCGTAAAAAAAAAAAAGTATGGCCTCCGAAACGAGCACACGCACAGAAACGCTCTTGGAAGCCGTGTAATTTTTCTAATTGCTAGAAAATGGCCTTCGAGATCACCTTTGCTGCGGTCCCCATCTCTTAAGCTTTGAAGGTTCCCCACACCTGTTTGGAGCGCTGCGAACCCACTCAGCCGCAGGGGCGTATGGGAGTGTCCTCTCTTAACTTTTTATTTATTACTCTATGGTGCCTTAACGGGTAAGCATCAGAAACTGCGCAGGTGATGAGACTGGTGGCAATAAACGTGCCATTTTTACTCATCGCCGACAACCTTATCACAGTCATCTGCAGATATCTACTCGGCTGAGCGTGTTCAAACCGCGTGGAGTGGCGGCGGTGCAAGCCCGCATGTTGCCGTTCGCAAGTTCGCCGCCGCCGCGTTGTGCGAGGCCGCTTGCGCGTTACATGAAAAAAGCATGTCTTGGGTGCGTACTCACTAGCGGCGAGAACGCGAGGGACACGCCGCGTGCGGCAAGCGTGCTCGCGGCAGGCGCGTTCGCTCGTGTTTCCATTCGCGTTTTATGCTACAAGGCAGTGATACTTGGAGTCTCGAGTTGTATAAGACTTCAACAATTGCTGCCGCGACACGTAAAACGCGAATGGGAACGGGAACGCACGCGCCTGCCGCGAGCGCGCTTGCAGCACGCGGCGTGTCGCGCGCGTTTTTGCCGCTAGTGAGTACCTACCCTTACGCTACTCGCCGCACCCAAGCACGATCCGGAGTGAGGAATGCGCGAACGCACAAACACGCGCATACATAGGACCGCTAAATGTCCGGCATCCGACGGCGAGAGCCGATAAGCGGATAAGCGACATGCTGCACACAACTAGCCAGGGATGATTGGTTCCACGTGGCGGTACCGCGCTTCAGTGGTACGGCGTGAGTTCATTGCGAACGCGGTTTAATTCACTCGTGAGCACACAGCGGACGTCGCTCAACACGCGAAAAGGCCTAACATGTCAGGGCCGTTAGCACTTTTTAATGGGGGTGTGCGAATAGTGAAATTTCTTGTCGAATTGAATTCGAATCGAATAGTGCCGAATAGTGGCCAAAAATGTCGAATATCAAATGAAATATCGAATACCAAGAATTTTGTGGAAAATTGAAAGAAAGAACAAATAAATGCAATCTGCTCATGCCCTCGAGTACATAAGGCGGTGAGGGACTGCCACCGAAAGACTACAAATTGTTATGCAGAAACACAAGCTGTACCACATGACCTGGTTTCAAACTCTCTCACCGTGATGATAAGGTGTTTCCTGCTGTTGAAAACATGCGCTCACTGGGCGTGTCCGTAGCAGGAATGGGAAGGTATCGCAAAGCAATTTTGGCGATACCTGGATAAACTGCACCTCTGTGCGCTTTCCACTACTTCAAGAGATCATCCATTCTTGGGGTTAGGATTTCACTCAAGTAGTTTTGAACGTCTTGACTATCGGGTATGAGCTCTGTGCTGATTATTTTTTACAGTTCGGCGGTCTCCCAGACTGTTCTCTCGCCTTTTCTGCGGAGCCACGACGTGCGGAAGTGATTTCATCTCCTTTAAAATAAGCATGCACTCACTTTTTTAACCAGTATATCGATGAAAGTTTTAACGGAAGGCCATCTGTGACGACATCAGCGTTAGTTTTAGCCACCCCACTCTAACCAAGGTACACCATTGGGCCTTGTCGCGCTTTAGATATTCGTCCAGTCGAATTATTCGATTAAGTATCATGCGATTCGAATTCGAACCATCTAATATTCGCACACCCCTACTTTTCAATAAAATATACAAAGGAAAAAAAGACGCTTTGGTCTCTAAGTGCACGTTTTCAAGGGCGAGTCCATTCATATACCACGATATACTGATATAACGACCAGTGTGGTACTTTCCAGTTGGTTATTAATGGGTTCGACAGTATATGTCCCTAGGAGCACGAAATGTCGACACAACCTTGCCGCAACATTGAGAAAGTGACTTCAACGTTGCGGCAACATTACGTGCTACTAGGGGTACCGCTGTCCTCAGGTGGTACCAAAAAAAAAAAAGAAATCTGGACAGGAACGTTATTCATATTTGATGGGGCTGTCGACGATTTGTTTTAAGCACTCAGTGCACAGCGGGACTTCGCATTTGCTGCACAGATAGCTTCTGTGCATTTATTGCGAGCAGACGCGAAGGCCACCTGCGCCAGGTATACATTAGCCAACGCGATTTCGTGACTATACTGATTAGATAAACCTAAAACGGCCTGCGATTGACGCCGTTTGTTCAAATAAAAGCTCCGCTACAATAAAAATGGAAATTCTGCCTATGTTAAATTGCACCAGTGCTATAGCTGCCGCATGAGGGCAGCTATCAACCAAAATGAAGCCCACAAATGGTTCGAAAGGAAACTGATTAATACGTGCAGCAAAAATATCTGCGTCGCAAGTGAATCACTAGGTTTTGTTTTGTAAACGGTTAAAATGGAGACATCACAGACATGTTCAAGCGGTATTCTCAAGGCGCTCATTTCGGCCCCTGCAGAACTGCAACCGATAGCGAGCAGTAATCAATGTATCAAGGTGATCAAGGCACGGGAAAATACAATTTGCTGTCCGCGCCACATGTCGCAGCGAAATAAAAAATTACACCATCTCCCGCTAAAGGGAACCATGTGTAGATGTGAAGCAGCGGGCGCTAACGCTTACACTGGCGGCGGCGTTGACGCTGGCGCTCATAGCAGCGTTGCGCAGGAGAGAAAACTGGGGAGGCGCAAAGCACGCAGTGATGGAGCGGTGTTTCCTACTGGAACATGCCAATCACTGCTAATGGGCAATGAGAGACAGAAGACTCCGACTGGACACAGAGACCAGCAGTCCGCTTTTAGTTAACGCGCACGCTGCAAATTTTTATTGCTCAACCACGCACAGAGAAATCTCCCACCGGCACCACCTTGCAGGTCAAGATCCATTGCCATATATGCGGGGTGGCCACTGAACGGTTGCGCAGCGCGAGCAGTCGGTTTTTTCAACCAAGAAACTCGCTAGCAGACGCTGCCTGCGTCGGCGTCGCGAGGCGAGAGAGGGGGGAGCGTAGGAGAGGAGAGAGAGCGGGGACGCGCATGCGCAGTGGGAGTGTGGACGCCGCGGGCAGGGATGCCTAGAGGAGAGAGGGGGGGAGCGTAGGAGAGGAGAGAGAGGGGGGGACGCGCATGCTCAGTGGGAGTGTGGACGCCGCGGGAAGGGATGTCTAGAGGAGAGAAGGGGGAGCGTAGGAGGGGAGAGAGGAGGGGAGGCGCATGCGCAGTGAGGGTGTGGTTGCCGCGGGGAGGAATGCCTAGAGGAGAGAGAGAGGGGGAGAGGAGGTTTTTTATTTTTATTTTTTTTAAGTGTTTGTGCCTGCGCAGTAAGGGAGGCCACGCGGCACACCACCACCACCACCACCACCACCGCCACCACCACCACCACTACCACCACCGGATTAAGCTTCGCCGTAAGATGCTTCACATCTAAAACTTAACATAACCTTCTTCTATACCTCGCTAGATGGCACCACGAGTAAAATCGGCGCCAATTTTGAATTATTTTTTTATTATTATTGTTCGAAACGAAGTTGAAAATTGGTACACATTTGTGCCACTATCGTACACAGGGCTAAAAAGAAAGAAATTGCTAACGCGGACACAACAGACAAGTTAAAAGACTGAACAGTTATCTTTCGCATAGACCACCACGCGCACCTGATCACCTCTTGCCTCGGAATGCGCAGATGAGTACCTTTATCTACTTTTGCTTTTCATTTCTTCCTCTTTCATTAACCTCTCTCTCTCTTCCGCCGTTTCATCATTTTTCAGTTCTTAGCGGCGCTTACGGTGTCTTGACAACTCAAGCTCTTACGTCTGTGTTTGTAAGCCCGTCTTTTCATAGAGCCCCAAAACAGCATCTCAAAATATTAAAAAGAAAACAGGAAAAACGTGCGCGTTCTTCTCTCTGGGGGGTTTTTCATCTTTTTTGGCGCACTTTATGGCGCGAGAACGGTGATTCACGTCACATCATTAGCGTACATACTCTCTATTGCTCCATATACCAGAAAAAAATATTAGTTGTGAATTCTCCCCCCACCTGGCTTTGCCATGTAGTCGCCCACTAGTTCTTCCTTGTCTCGCATGACTATCGTGCGCGATCATCTGATTTCGCTTCATGTTGTGCGTTTTTGACAGTGCAAGCGGAGATAGCAGGCTGTAGCCGACAAGCGCAATAACCTGATAGGCTCAATGCTTACTGCTGAAATTTCACTCGTGCTTTACGAAGAAATAAGTGGCTAGGAGACATCACCTGTAAGAAGGGTAGTGAGGGTGAGAACGGAACCAATTGAAAGGCGGCGGCTCTGTTGGTTCTTCCAACAGAGGCTCTCTTTACAGCGGAGAAGATGCAGCTCTCCTGGAAAAATGCGAGCCCGCTTCCACGTTTTTTTTTTTTTCAATAGTTATTATATGGACACTTTGGACAGGCTTTCTCCGTCGCCATCATTTTCTGTCTGAAGTCCAAGTAGATAACCTCGCTTCGCGCATCGTGTGTTCTACCCGCGAGTAAAAGCTCGCTAGTGTTGGCGAGGAACACGGCTGAAGCAGAGATGAAAGAAGCTAGCCATCTCCGTTGCATGGAGAGGTCATGCGATGTCACCCCGTGTGCGAGGCCTGCTGTCCATTGCTCCTCAAGAAGAATGTAAACGCCCCGCCCGTATTTCACTGGGTGAAGGAGCATGAAGGAACGCCGGGATAGTGGACGGGGAGGCTACGTGGCTGGTGCAGCAATGCAGAAACTATGAACCTTAAGGGCGCGGTGGCGAGCATGGCGTGCGTCAGTATAAGCGTGCGCAGGGATCCCCTTCAGGGCGGGGAGGGGGGGGGAAGGGAAGGTTCATCGCAGCGCCTCCCCCATCCTTATTAATTCAATGGAAGGGCAGATTGGGCGCCCTTCCCCTCTCTTAAGTGACTTGGGGAGGGGGGGTTACAATAGTATACCAGCAAACGGCTCGTATATCATTGTGCGCGCTGTGATCTCATTGCTTCGTGCTGTCACAACTGCTGCGATAAACCGCACGAAAACAACTTCTCTCCAGGGAGCCGCCGTATTCCATTACACCAGCGTATTGTAGTTACGTGAGATCGAATCAAAAGCAGTTATCTCCTAGCCTTACTTCTGTAAAATTATTAATTGTTGCTATCGCATTCAGACTATTTCGCCACTTCGGTTCAACAGATCATTTTTTTTTCAAAATTCAAGGGACAAATTTCTCTACCCCGCCGACTCTCGAATTGAATTCACCAACTGAAAGCGAGTGAGTACCAATGGGTATGAGCACGTATGAGTATGAACATGAATAAGTGACTATGAGTGCCAGATGGCGCGAGTGTGAGCGTGATAGAGTACGTATGAGTCTGAGTAGATATGAGTAAGGGCGTAAGTGGTAAGAGTGCGTGGAGATGTGAGTGTGAACGTGAGCGAGCAGGTATGTGAGTGAGTGCACGTGAGCGTGAACGCGGGTGACTATTAATGAGTGTGAGTAGGTGTGACAAAACGTGAGATAACAGTTATGAGTGAGTGGGTGTGAGTATAAACTGGAATGAGTACCCATGGTATGACTAAGCGAGAGTGAACCTGAGTGAGTACTTATGAACGTCAGTGGGCGTGGGTATGAACACAAGTGAGTAGCAATGGTTGTGAGGCGCGAGTATGAACTTGAGTAAGTGCCTATGAGTGTGATAATAATAATAATATCTGGGGTTTAACGTCCCAAAACCACACTATGATTATGAGAGACGCCGTAGTGGAGGGCTCCGGAAATTTGGACCATCTGGTGTTCTTTAACGTGCACTGACATCGCACAGTACACGGGCCTCTACCATTTCGCCTCCATCGAAATGCGACCGCCGCGGCCGGGATCGAACCCGCGACCTTCGGGTCAGCAGCCGAGCACCCTAACCGCTATACCACCGCGGCGGACCCTATGAGTGTGAGTAGGTGTGAGTAAGATCATTAGTGACTACCACTGGCTTTAGCGTGAGTATGAACATGAGTGAGTACGTATGAGTGCGAGCACACATGAGTGTGGACGTTAGTCATGTTTGAAAAAAGCGCGAGAAAAACACAGCGCACAGGCACAAAGGAGACACGACGACGCGCTTGAACCGGAACGTGAGTGAGTGCCTACGAGTTTGAGTACACGTGAGTGTAAACGCGAGTGAGTAGCAATAGGCGTGAGGTGCGAGTACGACCGTGAGTGAGCGCCTAGAGTGGGAGTAGGCGTCAGTACGAGTGTTAGTGACCGCCTGTGAGTGTGAGTAGGCGTGAGTACGAGCGTGAGTGCCTATGAGTGTGAGTACACTTGAGTGTGAACGTGAGTGAGTGTGTATGACTGTTAGCAGGCGTGAGTATGAACGTGAGTGCTTATGAGTGTGAGTACGAAAGTGAGTGCCTCTAAGTGTGAGTAGGTGTGAGTATGAGAGTGAGTGCCTGTCAGTGTGAGTAGGCATGAGTATTAACATGAGTGAGTGCCTACGTGTGTGAGTATACGTCAGTATGAATGTGAGTGCCTATAAGTGTAAGTAGGCGTGAGTATGAACGTGAGTGAGTGCTCATGAGTGTGAGTAGGCTTGAGTATGAACGTGAGTGAGTGCCTATGGTTGTAAGTAGGCATGAGTATGAACGTGAGTGAGTGCTTATGAGTGTGAGTAGTCGTGAGTGTGAACGTGAGTGAGTGCCTGTGAGTGTGAGTGAATGCCTACGAGTGTGAGTAGTCGTGATTGTGAATGTGAGTACTGATGAGTGTCAGTAAGCGTGAGTATGAATGTGACTGACTGCTTATGTGTGTTAGTAGGCTTGAATACAAACGTGAGTGAGTGCCTGTGAGTGTGAGTGGACGTGAGTGTGAACTTGAGTAAGTGCCTAGAAGTGTGAGTAGGCGTGAGTATGAACGTGAGTGAGTGACCATGAGTTGGAGTAGTGAGTGTGAACGTGAGTGAGTGCCTACGAGTGTGAGTAGGCGTGAGTATGAACGTGAGTGAGCACTCATAAAGCTGAGAAGGCGTGAGTATGCACGTGAGTGAGTGTGAAGGTGCAAGAAATTGTGGTGAGTGAGTTTGAGTGAGTAATCCTTTACAGTGCCGACCTATGGCCACGCGTATGAGCTGCAGGCCGTATCTTGCCAGTAAAAAAAACCGGCAGATCCCACGCACTGTGGGAATCGATGTAATGCGAAGCAGCCAGCAAGGAGCAAATCATGTTGTACGTGATATGCATGTCATTAGTTACATTTAGGGCCTGTCATTTGTGTTCGTCGTGCAGTCACGTCGCGCAATACAAATTTTGGTGTATACCAAGCTAGCGTACTGGACGCAAGCGCACCATGAGCGTGGCATTGTAGATGACATGCATGCCAAGATTTTCGTGTTACAACCTGCCACTTATGTTCGCTTAATTTTTTTAACTCGAATCGCAGCGAGACGCGACACCAATCTGCCTCCGTTTGGCATGCGTTCGTATTCTCGCGCTTTGAGCATTGTGCAGACGCCATCCGCGTTCCAGCGTTTAAATTGACGGACACTTTGTCAATTCCAAGGCGCGTTCCTCCAACGCCTGTGCCCACTGAGACGGGGTCGGTCAGAATGGAACGTCATGCGCGCGTCTCCCTCCTTGCATGATTTAGAGACGCTGGGCACAGCACGCTACGTAAGCAAAGCGCGAGCACTGTAGAGTCCGACGCGACCGGCGTCCGTTTGCGCGCCCCGGCGCCCAACTGGCACCGTGCCAGGGCACGGCTGGAGGGAGGGACGGACGGACGTGAGCATGAGACAATTAAGGCGTATGCCTTAAAGATTTGACGTATATCAAGCTAGCGAAACGGCCACGAGAATGACATCAGCTTGGCATGCAAGTCATGTTGCACATGACATTTCCTGATTTCCATATTACCACCTGTCATTTGTGCTCGTCATACAGTCACGTCACTCAATACCAAATTTGGTGTATATCAAGCTAGTGAAACGGCCCCGAGAGTGTCATGAGCGTAGCACGCAAGTCATGTTGCACATGACATGTCATGATTTCCATAGTACCACTTGTCATTTATGCTCATCATACGATCACGTCGCTCAATACAAAATTTGGTGTATATCAAACCAGCGAAACGGCCGCGAGCGTGCCATGAGCGTGGCATGCAAGTCATGCTGCACATGACATGTCATGATTTCCATATGCCCACTTGGTATTTATGTTCGTCATACACTCACGTCACGCAATACCAAATTTGGTGTATATCAAGCTAGCGAAGCGGCCGTCAGCTCGCCATGAGCGTGGCCTGTAAATCATGTTATACATGACATGCAGGTCATGATTTTCATATTACCACAAGTCATTTATGTTGATTATCGAGAAATGTCTCATCGTACCAATTTTTAGATAGATCAAGTTAAGGAAACGGCCTCAGGAGCACTATGGCCATGGCGTGTAAATCATACTTTTCATGACAAGTTATTCATGATTTTCATGATATGACCAGCCAATCATGTTTGTCATACAGTCATGTTATGCCACACCAATTTTGGTATAAGTCCCATTAACGATACGGCCAGGAGAGCACAAAGTCGTAGGCGGCTAGATAGATAGATAGATAGATAGATAGATAGATAGATAGATAGATAGATAGATAGATAGATAGATAGATAGATAGATAGATAGATAGATAGATAGATAGATAGATAGATAGATAGATAGATAGATAGATACGCTCAAAGTCGCCGAAGTTCGCTAAGAAATGCTTCGCATTTAATATTACCTTAAATCACCCAAAAGTGACGTCAAGGCTATTGTGTTGCGTTCTCTGGGAGCCACCTACGGATTCACATAACGAATTGATTAGTAGTGGCCGTAATTTGAACTATTTTTTCTGCCTGCAGCGTGAATTCTAGCGATTATTTGACATGGTAGAGAAACCCTCACTAACATCACACCTGCGTTCATATCCCTCCCCAAGAGAGCAGCAGGAAGGTTAAGTTTTCATGTACGTATCTTTGTTGCGAGCGCCGTACGTCTTTTGGCTGCGTGTATGTGTCATTTCTAAGCTGGAATATTTTTATTCTAAAGTTGTTTCAATGTGATAGCTTTACTCCAGCAGATGAGTGCTTTCACTCTATCGCAGGCGGAGTACTGCAATACCGTGACGCCTCTATCAAAGGAGCTTATACGTAATGTTTATAAAATTAGATAGCGAGCACTGCAACCACAATTGACGTTTAATCAACATTACGCCTGCTTAGGGTCTTTTTCCAAAGCAATTTAGAAACCTGGCGTGGCTCTTTGGATACTTGATTGCCACGCAGAATGCTTGAGTTTCATTCCAGCGGGGACCCTACTAATTATTCGTTGCATTCGTCGCGTCAACACTGCCGATGTCGGTTTTTCCTAACGCTTTCGTATTTAAATTACCAATGCCTGTTGTCGCCGTTCCTGGCCCTCGGTCAATCACCAATGGAGCATACCTGCATACCGCGGCCCGTGGTATAAGGGTACGTGCGTGTCTAGAGGAAAACGTTTGACGACGTACACGACGGCATTTTAACGTGAGAACGTTTTTTTTTTATTGAAATGGTGAAATAGGAGAGGTTGATGCCATTATGGTGGCACCAGCTACTCCTTCTCGCTTAGTAGACAAAATACGTACTAAGAAAAATAATAAGGTCACACAATGCAATACAGTAGAACACACGATGTGAAAATACAGCACAACCGAACATTACATGACAGTTCAAATAAGTCTAAAGCAGTCTAAAGAGCTCGTTTCGCAGAAATTCCGGCGTCGGCGTCGGCATCGTTGGTTGTGAGCGAAAAATCGTCATCTTGTCCGTGACCGAAAAATCGAGAAAGATGCAAAAAAAATTAATAAAAATTTTCGGGTTCGAGTGAGGATCGAACCCGGTCTGCGTGGCAAGCAGGTGTTCTACCACACAGCCATGCCTCTGCTTAGATGTACTGTGAAAATAACTTCCTCTGCTTGGAAATGCAGTGAAAATAACTTCCATGCTTCGCAAACGCAAGCGTCCTTTATATAGGCGTCGCAATATAACATGTAATATTACAGGAATATTGCGTGGTACAAGCGTAAATTGCCATCGGGCGTCAGAATATGTGACTATCATAACGATTCCATAGTTTGAAGCCAGCCACCCATTACAAACGGCACACACCTTACTGCGCGTAATCCCTTAACACCACGTAGTGGGTGCATAGCGAGTTCGAAAACATTTCCCAGATTTGCCACGCATAATTTCTCCTGGTTTAAACCATACTACCCATTACATAGTATGCACTAAGGGATTGAAGTACGCTGTAGGGACGGGATATCGCTATCGCGTTCAACTCTTAAATTCGTAGCTTAAGGGTCCCCCAATTTTTCTTGCTATTTAAAACATGACCAGCCAGACTTATTCGTCCAACCTTTATACCAGCTGCTATCCTCATTTTGGTCTACCCTAAGTTAAGGGGGCGATCACGAGAGCGCCCAGACGTTGGCGGCTAGATCGATAGATAGATAAGTAGATAGAGACGCTCCAAGTGCCTGTAGTTGGCTAAGAAATATTTTGCATTAAAAAAAAAGACTACGTCATGTACCACGCCTTGTGGGAATCCGTTTCATGCGGAGCAGTCGGCGAGTACCTGTTAATGCTCCACTGTTTTTTTCTTTGGGGCAAGCGTTACAAGGTGAATCGACGAATCTTTGTGAATAAAGTAGTGTAAACACCGTGGGCCCACCAGGAACGTCGGCTAGACTGGCATGTGTAGGGTACCTTTTGGCCTGAAGGAATGTCAGTAGTTAGGTTTGAGCGCAGACGTTGATATTATAGTAACGAAGTGGACTTTACGGTGTGGTGATATCAATAGTATTCTATCGCGAGTTGGGTGGACATTGCAAGCATGGAAACACACTTGAACGACGTAGAAGAGAAGGCAACGACCCACCCAAAGTGCACATTTCTAGCAGTTACTTTCAAAATCCTTTCCATATATAGATGTGTATGCAACACCTGAAATTTCAGCAAGAATTTCTTGTCAGTACTCAAAAACAAAAACGTACACGAAGCATTCATTCATGAATTACAAACGCGAATAGTCAACTGCAAAAGTCGTAGTTCCGCCTCAAGGGCGAACCAATTAGTGCGATAGCCCAATGAAAAAAATCGGCCCATCGAACGCCTCGTGGGAATCACTTTGATACGAAGCCACCGGGGAGATATTCTTTATGCTACTTTTTTTTTTTTTGCTTTGAGGCAAGCGCTCTGATGTCGATCGAGGTGAAGTGCTGCAGTTGTGTACACACCGTGGGTTCCCGGGAACGTCCACTACACTAGCGTCTACTGGTGAGCACACTGGGTAACTAATCGTCTGACATAAGGCCACCATTCACGCAAGAGCACGGACGTCAGTATTGCGGAAACGAAGTGTGCTTTACGGTGTGACGATGTGAATACGGCAAGTAAATTTCGTAAGCGTATTCCCCCGGGGTCGAGCAGCGCTTCAATATAGCTTAGGAATCATAGGAATACAAATGCAATGTTATTGCGACGGCAATTATATGGACACTCTCGGCTGATTTTCGCCGTCGCCTTCTGTCGACGCCGTCATGTCCCCGATACCTATATGTATGTGTATATATAAAAAAGACATAAAAAATAAATCAATAGAAGAAAAGACCAAACCACCAGACCGGGGATTCGAACCAGCGCCCCCTCGCTCCGCAGCCTGCTAAGCTAGCCAACACAGCCACACGCCATGGTCGTGCCAGCGATAGAACGGCGAGCTATTCATATACACCATTTGCCGATCGCAGTACGCAGATCTAGGAACAGCTTTAGCGTGTTTCCTATCACGCGACGCTTTTACAGTTTCTTTCAAATGGAATACTGCCCTTGAGATGCGCACAAAAAGTGGCTCTCTTCTGTACCACTCACGATATAGAAGGGAAAAAAAGAACACCGGGCACACTTGGCGTCAGACGCCACCACAAGGCAGGAAACGCAGAGGGGTCATTCCACGTGCCGCAGTTTAAAAGAAAAAGAAGTATCAAACAGCAGGCAGGCAGGCAAAGAACTTTATTTTGATCCGGAGACGACGCTCACTCCCACCTTAGGGGGCGATATCGGCGGGACGCACCTTTACAATCCCTCCCAGCTCCAGCCGGTGACTGCAGCGCCGCGGCGGAGTCACGGCGCGAACTAATACGAGTGACCGAGCGCTAGGTGCTTTTCTGACGACCACACACGGCCTAGGCACTAAAATGCGCGAAGGTCCCCAGCCGCTTTAGTCCCTAGTGGTGCCCCTGAGTTGCCCTGAGGCTGGCTCTCATCTGGCTGTTTTGTGCGCGCGGCGGGCACGTGCGATTGCAATATGTGATGATACGCGAGTGTTGGCTGCTTCGTGCAAGTCGTAGTGTTGAATGACCAACATCCCGCGCGGGTGTTTTGCGCGGGTGTTAGTTCTGAATGAGATGGTCACTGACGCGCTGTACTGACGATTTGAAAAGCTAACACCGCTGTCACACGGGTACTTGCTGTTATGTGGTCACTTTTAGGTGCGATCAGGACCGCTTGCGGTCTGATCGCAATGGTACTGACGGCTGCACTGCATTTGATCAGGATTAGTTTGAACCGTGTAGCGGCTACTAATGCCGGTGTCACTCGAGCACTTTTGATTGTGATCAACAAGTTTGTTCCTGCTACACGGTACAGCCTAATCCGGATCGAGTTTGGCGCAGACGCCCTGATCGCGAATGAAAGTGCCCGTGTGAGACCGGTGTGAGTATCGCGTCGTTTCCACTACTCGCACAGTTAGTCCAAGTAACATAGCGAAAAAAAACAACGGTGACTGCAATATCCCCTTGTTTAAACGATGACGTTGCAGACAGTGCTATCACTCAACTCTGTGACAAGTAGGTATAAGGCTAAAGATAATTTTATTTGAGATGAGCTTGGAAGCGCTCTGCCTTCAGTTGCGAGCTTCCCCGTTTCTCGTGTTCTCGCGCTCTGCTTTTTTCGGTTCCTTGACCTAGCCCGGAACATGCAAATAATCAACATTCCCGGCCATTGTATCAGCCTGATCGCAAGAACACCTCCTTGCAACTTGACCTTGCAGGAACAAATGAGGCTGTCGGCACTGTGGTACATTTCTATGACCCTTGCAGACTTCCATAGCTGACGTGGCACGTTGTCAACATGCACGAGCACGACGTCCTCTTGTTTCACTGCTGTGTTTGATCTGGTGCCACCAAAGTGCGCAAATCGTAGTTGAAAACATGTATTCTTTTTGCCGTTGCTTCCAAGAAGTTATGACCAGTAGCTTTCTCTATGTGAGTCTGCGTATGGCACCTGCTCGTTGGGAATTACCGGTGACTTCAGTGACTGTCGCATATGCAATTGCAGTCAACCTTCATCCAAAGAGAAGTTCAGCTGATGTCAACAAGCAAGGTTCTCTTTCATCTGTCTCAATGAAGGTCAGAGGCCCAGAGTTTATGACTGGTTCGACCTCAGGCAGCACTGTTGATACTTCCTTGAAGTTCAGAAGAGCTTTTTCCTATAATTTTTCGCAGAGGAAACTTCACTGATCGTACGAGGCACTACCACCATCCACCCCACCAAGGGGCTTCTGGTGCTATAGATTTCCTCGAAATGCCGTTGGTGCTGAGATGACCAGCGACTTCCTCTTCGGAGACCATTCGGTGTAGTCGCCTTATGTCTGCTGATGCCTCGTTAGAGCTTCATGCATTGTCAAAGTAGATCACGCTAGGTAACCCTCTTCTAGCTGTAAATTGTCGTAGGCACAGTAGGAAAGCCTCGGATGTCGTTTTTGTGACAATCTCGAGGTGCAGGGCTCCAGGTTCAGCGCACGTAAATGGTGCCAGGTAACACTTCGTGTCGCCTGTTTCCGTAGCGTCAAACACCAGTAGACTTCTTGTCATCAGCGGCTCTTCACATACTTCGTTGTGTGCCATATCACATAACTTGTTCACGACGGAAGGTACATCACAGATGACTTTGGTGTGTCCGGCTCGCTAGTACTTATAATATTTGTCATTTGTTTCGAGCAGTCTCTTCTTGGTGTTGAGCTTCACAAGCTTTTCTTGTCGATTAACGGTGACTTGTCTGTTGCCTTGAAGTTTGAATGGTCTTGATTAATTGAGGTGGCTTGCCTATCGTTTCCGCAATTCCCAGGTTCTCAACTTCCCGAAAACAGCGCAGAAACTCGTCGAACTCAGTAGTTTGAACTTTTAGAACACACACCATTATCGGTGAAGCTGTCGGTCGAGATATCAAGTGTGATGTGCTTCCCTGGAAAGTCCATCCAAGCTTGGAGTTCACTGCAATGAACGAGTCGTTGCCTTCGCATCTTGAAACTTCGCCGGTCAACACTTTTCACATCTGATCCTAACCAATCAGTACACTTATACCGCTCTTTGTTATAACAGATGGGCGTATCAATTCATCGGCAACATCCTTTCCGAGCTTCTTGAGAGAAGTGTCAGGGTACGTCCATGGTTGTCGCTTTGATGTTTTGGCAGATGCGTGGGATCTCAGTTGCTCGTGTGACAATCTCCTCATCAGAAAACTGACTTCGCAGTCGCAGTTCGACGATTCGACGCCTCTTAGCTGCTTGAGCTGATGGACTTGCAGAAGTGTTGAGTACTATCAGAGTTGTTCCCACGCTTTTCAGCCAGAGACGCTGGACAAAGCTTCAATGATGAAGGTCCCCTGACTGCCACCTTCAAAAACTCATGAAATGTAGTGCCAGGTGTCATAATTTATGGCCCATGCTCGGAAAGTCTGCAGAAATACGAGAGCGATGGAGCCTTCATTTAGTTGTCGTTTTCTAAGTGATGCGCACACTGTCGTAGTTTATTCCTCGTTCTTGATGATTTAGTCCGTCCTCTGTGACCTCCTGTCAGGGTCACAAATGCTTGTAGCGTGTCGAGCTTTGCATCTCGAGCAGGAGATCTTCCTTTGCAGTCCCGTGCCCGATGTCCTTTGGTGGTGCAGCGAAAACACCTTTTGTCGTTGGAAAGTAGTTCCTTCTTCTGCGTCAGAGGCAACTCAGCTATGCACGATTCAGATTTGTGTTGACTTGACGAGCAGAAGACGCAGTTGTCCTCCTTTGTTTCCCGCGCTGAGTTGCTGTGAAGTACAGATGAGGTATGTTTCCCATGGCAAGATGTCAGCTGACTTCCCATTGGGGTTGTTCCGAGTACTCGTCCTCTGGTGTTCTTAAAATCGCTCTTCTCTATGCATTCCAGCTCAATACACAGGAAGTTCAGCAGACCATCTAGTCCTACAGGTGTAGAATCACTTCTCGAGTTAGGTGGAAACTGGACGGCACACCATCGATGGTACTGACCGACTATGTCCTGTGGAAGAGCACGCAGTAGAACGTCGCATAGCATAGATGAGAAGGAGGATTTATGCACACCCAGTCTCTAGGCCTCAGATATTGACGAGAACTTGGTCGTACAAGCTGCACAGGGCTTTGGTGTCATTTGATGAATCAACAGGGGCGCAACGTCCGTAACTCTGCAAAATACTCTTGCTCCAGGCACGTCTTGTCTCCAAAGCGCTCCTGTAGCATGGTGATTGCATCGTTGTAGTAGCTCTCAGTCGTGGCAAGGCCGACTTTTACTGATGCAGCATCTCCTTTCAAGTACAGTCGCAGATAATGGAACTTCTCTGTGGTCGTAATGCGGACGTTACTGTGAACAATTTAGTCAGACTGTTCCCAAAATTTGGTCCACTTGCATAGTTCCCCAGAGAAAGGAGCTATTGTCAGTTTAGGCAGTCTGACTCCAGTTCCGTCTAATGGTGCTGAGACTGTTCGGACAACCGTTCCATCGGTTAGTGTTGATGGCCATAGCATGCGATCTCTCTTACTGCAAATCTGTGCTAGAATCAGCGTAGCATTATCTTCATATTCCAGGACCATGTTATACTTGGCCGCGAACTCTTCGTCACGAATATGCTGCTCGATCTCGTTCTTCAAGTGCTTAAGCTCTTCGTCATTAGCCTTCAGCCTCTCATATATGGAATTGAGCTGGTCATAAGATGCAGAGTCGTTAGCGAGGAGAGCACTTGCCTCGTTTATAATCCCCGTGTACTGTGCTCGCCGCGACGTCCGCTTCGACTTCAGTCGGTCCATGCCGATGCAATTGACTGGTAGCCGTCTATAGGTTCCTGGTTTTCGATTCCGGTTCTTCAGCACCAAATGTTTAAACGATGGCGTTCGACTCAATGTGAACAGACTCAACTCCGTCGTAAAGGCACAAGGCTATAGATACTTTTTATTTGAGATGAGCTTGGAAGCGCTCTGCCTTCAGAGCGTCCCCGCATCATGTGCCCTCATGCTCTTCTTCTTTCTTGGCTCCTTGACTCAGCCCTGAACATGCAAATAATCAACACCCTGTCGGTGATCACATGCGATTGTTTATATCAACTCGAACCATTCAGTTCTGTGTGCTCTTGCTGCCTGTACCTCTTTGGTTACTGGTTGTGTCAGTACATGACAATGCAAGAAAAGCAGTCTTACATATATAAAGTTATTGCATCAAAATTATGCAGAATAGGTGCATCATACTAGGCAGGTCTCTAGAATAATGGGACATCTGCAAAGAAGCACATGTACATGTTCGGTCTTGCAAACGAGCTTATTCCTCAAGCTGTTGGCAAATTTCGTTGCTAGGATTCTGTTGATGCGAGCCACAGCAGACCACAGCGTTATACATATATTGTATGATTCATGTGTCAAATGGTCACCTGTAAATTGGGATCTGTAACAGGAGTGAGTTGTTTGCCTTCAGCACAACTTAGCCATGCTCATATTATGTTTAACACCTGGATGTAAAGCTCGTCGTACAGTGAAGATTCAGTTTGATACTGCACGAGATAACGTTGTGAATGTTGCGGCGCGCTCAGGTGTGGCATATTTAAACGGCGCATCTTCTGTTGATGATCTGGCAGTAATTTATTTGGGGCAAGAAATCTCACAGTCTTTTTGCATTGTCCCACTTTATAACACAAATTATTTTATGTAACATCTCACATTACTGAAAGGACCGGGGCAGTGGAGGACCTTGGCACTTTGATCTTGCACTACCATACTGCAATTTTCAACTGAAGCTGGAAGGAAGCAGTGCTTGGCATTTTTAGTGCATAATTAATTCTATCACCGCAACAATAGCCTGTGTTATTTTTAGTAGTAGAAACATGTTCAGACGATCAGCGACACCTGGTCCATCAGTTCTTAAATAGCACCGAAGTGGTACTCCATGTCTAGCGATTATAGCACACTATAATAGTGTTTATCTAAAATATGCTGTCAATAGGTACGAAACTGTAGCTGCAGCGCTTCAGGCAAGTTATTTGCCGTTATTAAAGGGATACTGAACAAAATGTTTGCCACCAAGATTTCCAGCCAAACTGAAAGATTGAAATCGATGGACACAACTGGTTGAAATCGATGGACACAACCTTCATTTCAGGCAGAAACTAGCGGAAAATAATTAATTTATTTAGTTTTTCACAAACTGCCGCGTCTATGGCTATGCCGTGAACTAGAGGGGGTGACGTGAAACTTGCCGGAAACAGGCATCCCACCAATGCCAGCTGTCGCCAGTCTCTCAACTCGCACTGCGTTTTCCAGAACCACTACAGCAGTGAACAATGCTCCCAGCTGGGGTAAGGCATCAGTGCTTTTGTGGAAGTGAGAGTGGAATGAAAGGATAGTGGAGAAAAGGAAGAGAAGGACAGGAGCATGTGCACCCTATGCGCCAGGGAGAATGTGACGTCACGACTTGCGCTCGCGTGCAACCGCCGTGCGCTGACAGTCCACCAAAAATACAGCCAACTCTTCAAAAATATGTGAAATAAACTCTGTTTATCGGAACAGTGGCGTCTTCCGAGTAGAATTTCAATGTTTACATCAGTTTTTCCAATTTTTGTTCAGTATCCCTTTAAAGGCTGGGAGAGCCTGATGACATCTCTGTTGGGAGACTGTCACTATGTACAGGTATTTTGTACTTGCATAAGTCTCTGTGCTTGCAGGCCTATATACAGCAGAGCAGAGCAGTAGGGGCCTCCGTTGACGACCATCAGGAGCATAATAAAAAATTCGACATACCTCTCGTGCAGCCATATATTGCAACTTGAAAATATGTGCACCTCCAACAAAGGAGAAGCTTCTCTGGCTAAATTAGTAGAGGAGGTCAAAGTACTTGTTATCCTTGGATGCTTTCACATCCCCCCGAGGAGGCCATGATGGCCAAGTAGAAAAATGTTCCCTAGTAGAAAACCAAGGCAAGGCTTCTCTTGACTGATTAAAAAAAAGTGCTTTGCTAGTCTTTGGCAATAAAGTTCAAACAGCCTTCTCCAACACACAGAAAAGTCCTGTTTTTTCTTGGTCTCGAGTATTGTCGCTGGCCTTGGGCCAGTGTTATCCTTTGCGCTGTTTTTGCTCTTTATATAGCTTCTTTCCCATCCATTTATAACAAAGTGCTCATACCTGAATGTTATATGTCTGGATATTCAAATGCTTTTGAAGTATAGATTGTCACATGTTGAGATTTACTTTGGCGTGTCAGAATGGTGTCGTAACATAATATGGACGAGACCCCACGCTCCCTTTTGACATGCTCCTTCCTGCCTTTACCGAGACATCAGAATACGCCCGTGATGTCATATCTAGAGCTCTAGAGGCACGCGAGATTGCTCACCTGCGTCTCAGCGATTCGCAAGAGAAGCAATGACTCATTTACAATGCCCGCCACCGTGATGTCCACTTCAACCGAGGTGACACGGTCCTTCTATGGACGCCGTCACGGCGAGTTGGCCTGTGCGAGAAGGTGACTTCGCCGTACCGTGTCGTGCGCCAAGTCACGGACGTGACTTACGAAATCGAGCCTCTTCACACCACCCGCGCGCGATCGTGTTCGGACATTGTTCACATAACTCGGCTGAAGCGATATCACTCGGACCAGCCGAGCACCGAGACGGTGCCTTCGCCGCCGGGGGTGATGCCACGGGGTGCCAAAGATGAACACCATAGGGAAGAAGACGATGCTGAGTGATATCTCGAGCAGATTGGGCTTCATCTTGTATGCCTGGCTTCGAGTGCAGTGTATACATAGTAAATATATTCTTAAATGCCTTTTGTCCCCATAACAATATTGAACTTCACTGTAATGAATGGAATACGTGTCCTCCGATTGAACAGTTGCTATTTCAAGTGCTATGCAGTTGGACAGATTACAAAACACATTGCAAATGATCTAATGACAAACGCCTCAACTTAGTAAATGGAACAGTTTAATTCAAATGTGTAGGTGTTCTCTTGCATCTCGTGAAAGGGATAACATATCATTCAGTAAAAGCAATGCTGGTGATCTCCATAGTGATAGAACTCGTTGAATTGAAATAGTTAGTATGAATGATCCGCTTCGTTGCATGTACATGTAGTAGCACCATATTTATCATGTTCTTTGTGCCGATGCATTTCATTAATGACATTTAAACAACCTCAGAAGTCGTATTAATAGTGCCTGTCTTTGTCACATAATCACTGTGACCCTGCGTTGTGTCCTATGCTAGATACCAAAACATTAACACATCACGCCTCCTATTCACAGCAAGGACGTTTCTTTTGAAACCGATGTTGAAGACAATGACATGAATTAGCATTCAGCAATAGAGCACCATAGCAATACTGGTTGTTCGGACAGGATGCTATACCAATGGTCACATCTACATGCTTTTTTGGTCTGCATGTGTGCACAGTTTTAAAAATTTCCAGAGTCAATGCGGCTGTTCTAATTAAAATATGAAGTAGGACATAACAAAAAAAAATCTGCAATTCTCTATCCTGCCACATCGGCAGAGGGAAATGGTGTTGTGCAGCTATGCATGAGATCACAGGATTTATTCCCAACCATAGCAGTCACATTATGATGGGTGTGATATGTGCTAGTGCCCTAGTGGCATGCATTCCGATAGATTATATAAAAAGCAGGGCGGTCAAAATACTTTCGGGATACACTTGCTACAGTGCATCTCTAACCAGATTATGTTTTGCAACATGAAACCGTAGAACTTAATTTTAATTCTTCTTTAAACCAGCTTTCCTATGCATAGGTGCACAGTGCTTATTCTTACTGTGCAAAAAACCCTGCTCCTAGTTTTTCTCATGTGGACGTCTGGTTCATCACACACTGCATGACATTATTTAGCAGTGTGTTTTTTTTTGGGCCTTCCCGATTGCTGTGTCCCCTTTTTTCAAATTTGAAAGTGTTTGAAACAGTTGGTTATGTGTTCAACTTGGCCCGTATTCACACCTCTTGCAAATCAACAACCCTATTCCTTCATTTTTCATTATGCAAACTAATTCTATATAATTATGCAGCAGTCATGCAGCTATACTGTCATCGGAGAAATAAATGTACAGGACAAATAGAAATGTTTAACGAAAGTTACCTACAGTAGAATGCAAAGTTTGCATTCCTTGAAAAAGTTGCTTGAGATTTACAACACTATTTAAGATTGCAAGAAAATAAGCCCCAGCAGATATATGCACTAGTAATCACAATGAAACCCTCAGCTTGAGGTTCAAGTTCTAAATTCTAGCCATGGCAGCACATCTTTATGATGCAAGAAAAAGACAGGAGCAAAAGGAATAAAGGAAGAACAAAAATGACCAGATGTGGGATGATGAAGCCAAAAGAATGTTTTATTAGCAGTTTTTAAAATGATTAATTTGTGGATCTTTTCAATTGTTTATGACTTAGCTCGTTGTGCACTTCCGTGGCGTGCAGATTAATTTCCACCATTGTCACCCGTCCGCCTTTGAGGTCCTTGGCTGCAAGTACCCCTACCTGTAACAGACATGGCGAATTACCCCACCTCCACCTTTATTCCCTGTACAGTTCAACCAGCAGCCTATCTTCCCAATCCCAAATAAAGGTGGGGGCAAGTAAGACGTGTATGCATGAACTTCAGTGCATGACTCGGGCTGCAATCCAAAGCATAAGACTCTCATAAGAAATCGTGATATGTGTTCAACTTGTTCAGACTGTAGTGGTTTGAGCAAAGTTTGTTGAAACACAAAAATATGAAAACAAGTGTGCTTTTTATTACAGTAAAGTGCAGCACAGTATAGTGATTGTGTGAAGAGAACACTCGCAGATGGATAAGCTGAATGGGTGGCAAGCGTTCCTTGGTTGAATGGGCAGTCACATTCAATGGGCCTCTGGTGCGGCCCTGGAGCTGCTGTGAAAAAAGCGAATGCTAGTGTCTCCATTGCAACTTCGATCCTGAGTGGGTACTGTAAAATACCAAGCAAGCGCCCCTTTCCACTTTCCAGATTTGAAATATGCGCCAATGACCGAGCAAGCATCCCCCTCCACTCATACAATTATTTTTCAACCTGTTCTCCGCTACAGAATGCTGCAGCAGCAGTTCCTAGGAACCCATGTTCTGAGAGTCTTGATATATGTGCACAATTTTTTTAACATGTGCCTTGTGTGGTAACGTGTGGTGCCTTGGGGGTTGCATTCTGAGTTGTCACAAATTGCTTGACATTTGAAGAACATCTTTCCCCCCTTGTCATAACACATGAAATTTCACATAAGGATTCTAGATGTTAATTCAGATAACACTGCAGTCATCTGAATTAATATATGTACGAAAGATCTGCACCCCGTCATAAATTAAATGTAAACACAACGTGATGCTCACGTGGAACACCCCATGAAGCTGAATTTTCTATGCTTGTATTTTTTGTGGATATTGTGGCATATTGCCCACTTACAGCTAGCCGAGACGTCATGTGACATAAAGGAAAATGCTGCGAAATTGCTGTCGAACTACGTCACTACATTCAGTTTGGCTCTCACCGTTGTTTACTTGTAGAAAAACATACCTTTTGCCGCAGCCCTTCATTCTTTGCTGTACATCTGGCAATAAAGTGAGCTTGATTGGGTAGCTTTTACATTCATGATACTGAACACTCTTATTGTATGGAAACCGATATGGTTGAACATTTGGATGTGTGGCCAGTAACATAAATGATCATGTTTTGTCACAGTATGCTCTATTAGTGTTGTGAGGAAATACCTGCAAAAATAAGAGAAGAGCAGACAACAGCGCAGTGTCCCTCAAGAAGAGGATGAAAACGAGGACAGATTTGGAATCATGCGCAGAGGATTCAGAAAAAAAGGGGGGGGGCTCACGCAGAAAAGAGCTGGATGGAACGCCAGCAAGACTAGGCGAGAGAGCCTACTGCGAACCCGCATCTATGTGCGGGGTTCGAAAGGCCGCGCTCCTGTTTTTGAGCCACTGAGCTACTTGGGCTGTAGCATGACCTGCCGCAAGATCAGGGAGAGCCCTGCTGCCATCTTGCAATGACCTGCCGCTGGCTGCCTTTGGGACATCGAGCATGCTTGAGGTCTCAAAGCAGCCGGCTGCAACGTCTAACGAGCTGTGGCCACCTACTGCTTGCAGTTCCTTCTCCACTGGGACGTTGGCCTGCGCTCACACGCGATGGTTGCACTGCAGGGATGCAACGAGCCTCACCTCACAAGGCAACACTGCTGCAGACTTGTGAGACTGCATATTTCTCTTGTTTGTTTGAGAACCGCCGTGCATGGGCTCATTTGAAGGTACATGTTATGTGCGTCTGTCGCATTAAATAATTGTCTTCTGTGTCACGCATTGTACCCTCCGTCTTCCTTGCATTACACGCCTTGAGGTGTGATGAACCTAACCATCACAACTGCACTCACTTTCATTTTTTCTTTGGGTAAGGTGAATGAGCAGATTAGCCATTCTACATCACTCTGGTTAGTTCTTTCTCTGGGTGTTAATGCTTTTGAAAAACACACACAAGAAGCTTGTGAATCAAGTGCAAAAGCTCTTTTGCATCCAAAAGCTGCACAGCAAACTAGTGTAGGGAGTTCGGAGTTCGTACTGTGATTTTACCCATGCCGCACTGCAGCAGCAAAGGGCACTAAACTTCTCAAGACTACAGCATCAGAGGCCTATAAATCCCTCCTGAAGGCTTCCTTCCAGAGTTTCTTTCCACAGTTTCAATAGTGGCAAAACATGCCCTTTAATCCACCTGTTCTATACAACCCTATCAAAAGCAGAGACTAAGTCATGCATTTACCAGGTTTAATATATTGTTTATTGCTATTACAATGGACAAATCAGCTCAAAGTAACTCATATTCTTGAAAATAGAATCATTTTTAATAATAGATTCAATAGCACTGCTGCTAGCCTCCCTTTTGTCATCCTGTTCCTCAGTAGATTTTCCCGATAAAGGCTTCCGGCTGGATCAGTGCAAAATGATGCGAGCAGTTCTACACATTTTTTTTAATTTGCAGCACACTTTCTTGGACATCTGTTATACTGATGCACCAAATTAATTTTGAGGTATACTTTTTAGTGACAAATTAGTTTTTACATGATACAAAACAAATTAAATCATTCTAATCACACAAGCAATATCAATGAGCCCAATATGAATTGTTTGTGCAGAAGTGGATTGGTGAAATTGTGTAGAACCTTGCATATACTGTTTGTGAACAGAAACATTTATAAGTGAGGTCTTGCCAACACATCAAATTGTACCTGGCAATGTTTCTTACAAGAAGGTGAGAGTGGGCGTGTTGGTGGTGATCCATGAAGAAACTTGTAGCGCCCAAAAAACACGGACGCACATCGTCCCGTCATCTCTTGCTTCGTCAGTGTTTTTTGTGCGCTACAGGTTTCTTCATGAATGTTTCTTAATACAAAGCCACCTTTTGAAGCAAAGTCTACTGTAGATTCCATTGTAAAGGTATCCATTCCCTGCAACTTACTGGCCAGAGGAGCTTGTAGCACAGCTCCCCTTGCGGGGCCATTGTTGTGTAAGTAGCATTCATTTCTACGTGCCGATGCTTTGGTGAGGTGATAGTACTACTACTACAGACCCACTATAGTTGATGACCCCTTCATAATACATGTTTCTTTTTGTAGCACACTCCACTAATCACTGCCGTAATCTTACTGCTTGCATGTATTTCACGCACCTTACTATGAGCGTTCTTATTCATCCATAACGAGTAATTCACTCTTTTATTCAAATTAAAGTGACTGTCTAGGCATTCTACGCCCGTACCTGGCACTTGTGCCTGAAAACCTCTTATTATCGTGATCCTATGGCCAGCAACGTGTTTAATTGACATGCAAACAGACATCATGAGTATACATAGCGTCACAACAACGCGAACAGTATTTTAGCGGTATCGGGTAACCGCGCTGGAAGTACGGTACGTCGCTAATTTAAGTGTTATTTTTATTGTCAAGACCTGTATTAGCCTCTGAAATAATCTCATCAGGCTACCGTACTAATCGAGCAACTTGCACAGAAAGAAAGTTTTTGAATTGTGGTACATTTAACACGGAACGGCATTACCATCACTGCCACAATATTTATGGTGCGAGAGCGCGTTCATCCGGAGGTAAGGTGGAGGTTGACAGCTTACCCGTCGGCTACATGAGGTGCACTTTCGAGCTGTGAACATTTGCAGATATCACTGTGGTCACAGAAGAGTAGATTTATCACGAGGAAGGATGCTTGCGGCAAACAAGCACATAGCTTGAACTTCGCGCTGGTCCGACAAGACCGGAAGCCGCCATGACACTTTCTCTTACTTTCACGAGAAACAGATGGCGCTTCGCAAAAGCACTGCGAGTCAACGCTGAGCCAACGTTAGCCAAGGTTGCTGCGAGCAAAATTCACAGCGGCGATTCATGTTTAATGCTTTTTCGTCTTTAACTTCTCACTTTATTTTTTATGTTTGTTACTTTGGCATGACTTAGCATAAAGTTAGAACAGATTACTACGAAGGACAATCTCTTCACGCGCTTGAATTCCATTGTCATCATCATCAGCACAACCCGCCGAAATTGAATGAGGAACCGCAAGGCACCCAAAAAATGCCTTTTTTCGTATAATTTGCAGAGAACTTGCAAGGGTCCCCTCAAAATAAAGCGGAGCCACAGTCACGCGTATGCTCAGCGTTGCTTGCCAGCCACTGCACTAGTGTGTACATGCGGAGGACAGTTCTGCATTTTCCTTTTAAAAAGAGCTGCGCAATGCGCAAGGTAAAATGTAGCGATCCCAGGCAGAGTTGTACCCCCCGCCCTCAAAAGTTTTCGGAACACAAAATTTCCGAAAATGATATATTCCCGCTTTGTCTTTGAACATAGCCCCCAAACAGATGTTCCAGCTTGTAGTAGTCCTTGCGACCTACGCAGCTACCTGCTAGGTTAGATGCGCCGTGCACTAACAGAGCGGAAATTCGCATTTTCAGTGGAGCCCGCGTTCCGTAAATTTGTGGGAGCGGCTGTACGTATTGCGTCACAACTTGTAATCAATTACATTTCAAAAGAAGTAATTGTAATCAGTTACTTATCTTCTGTAACGTGTACAAGTCTGATCACAGGTTAGGGAAAAAGAAGATCACACTCAGCCTGAACAGAACAAGAAAAAAAAGTTAACCACCGAAAAGCAGGCCAACACAGACGCAGTCGCAATAAAAACCAGGCAAATTATAATAGGCCTTACGGGCAAATACGTTGTCTTAGAACAAGGGAAAGATTATGACATAGAGGAAATGAACAAAGCCATAACTACACTGATTCCTGAAGCACGACTGCAGTTGGGTGAAAGCACTACGGGAGGAAGCAAGCAAACTCTCCCAAATCGCAAAAGACCCAAAAAAAACGACAACACACAGGAGCTACCAACTCAACATCTAAAATTGAATTAGCGGAGCTAACAAAGCTGATCAACGAAACAAGATCTGTGACATAAGGAATTATAGCGTCAAAGAAATAGACGAAGCAGTGAAGAAAAAAAGGATGGAGCGTCACAACAGCCAGCTCTGTTTACGAATGCACACTCTAAAAGATAAGTAGGGCAATGTTATCATCAGTTTCAGCAACATAGTGAGGGTCGCACAAGACTTCTACTCTGAGCAGTACAGCTCACAAACAAGCCATCTAACACAGAAAGAAGCCAAAGTTCAACAAAACAATTAAGTTCTATGAGTAAATATAAACAAAGTTAGAAAGAAGGAAACAGAAAATAGGAAGGCTAGCAAGGAATGAATCTGGTTGGAACGCTACCCTGCAGCAGTGGCGTAAATCACGGGGGGGGGGGGCTAGGTGGTCCTGACCCCCCTTGTGGTCTGGCTGGGGGGGTGACGCCCCTTGCAAGTATGCCCCTTCAGATTTAGCTTTCAAACATCACCTTTGAATTTCTTGATAGTTTAATACAGCACACTATGCCATACAGCAGAATTCAATATAGCACTAGGCTATTCCTAAAAGTGTACCCTAATGTTCTAGCATTTGCGCTTGATTGTTTAACCCAAATGACATACTTACTAGAAATATGCACGAGCCCATAATTAAACTTCGAAACTTTACTTCTTCAACCTACATTTTTACTATTGACTGCTCATTGCTGTTAGTTTATAAGCTCCCTGGCCCGGCGCCAAGGCCCATGCTCGCTTTATTTATTTTATTTCAAGGCATGACTTTCATTTTTGCATAATTAAACATAAAGCCCATAATTATAAAAAACAAAATGGCCACCATGAGAGGATGCGTGTCCGCCCTTGTGATTTTTCTGGATTTACGCCACTGCCCTGAAGGAATGAAAAAGGTGAACAGAAAAGAGCCCTACAAAACACGACCCATGGAAAAGCGTCCAGTGAAGCTGTTGATTTGATCAAAGATGGAGGAGATCTCGTATTGATAAGCTTGCAACACTTTACGCACAATTTCTCATTTACTGGCGAATAAAAATTACCAGCAAACTGGAAAAAACACGAGTACCATACAACTACAGTAAAAAGGAGACATGAAAGATTTAAAGAATTATACACAGATCAGCTTACTCCTACTGTTAAACAAAATATTCACAAAAAATAATTTCAAATACAATAAGAGATACTGGACTTAAATCAACCTAAAGAGCAAGCTAGCGTCAAGAAAGGATGTACCACTGTGGATCATAGCCATGTGCGCAATCAAACAACTGAAAAATGTGCGAAACAGAACCCACCCATTTACTTGGCTTGCACAGACTACGAAAAGGCATTTGGCTCAGTGGAAATACCAGCAGTCTTAGAGACATTGCGTTGTCAAGCAGTATATAATGCATACATGAATACCCTAGCCAACATCTACAGAAAGTCTACAGCAGAGCAGAAAAAATTCCAATTGTGAAATGGGTCTGGCAAGGAGATGCAATCTCAGTAATGTTTATGGCATGCTTAGCAGAAGTATTTGATCCACCATGTTGGGAAGAAACAGGAATAAAGCCTGACAGAGAATAACTCGGTCCTTACGGCTTGCAGATGACATCGTGCTTTTCAGCAGTGATGCCGACAAACTACAAAAAAAACGACTGAGGGTCTAAACCAAGAAAGTGTTAACGTAGGGTTAAAGATAAATAAGTGAAAGACAAAGATAAAATGTTAGGAGACCCAACGAGACACCGAGAGTTTGCAAGTGGCAACGGGACACTATAATTCTTACAATATATGTATTTAAGTCAGATATTCACAGGAAACACTACTCATGAAAAGGAAGCTTATCAAAGAATACAGATGGGCTGGAGCACGTATGGCAGACATTCCCAAATAATGACAGGCAATTCACAACTGTCGCTGAAGCGGAAAGTCTATAACTATTGTATGCTGCCGATACTAACATATGGAGTGGAAACTTAGACTACAATAAAAAAGAAAACTCCAGAACAAGATAAGAACCATGCAACGTACGATGAAACAGAAAATAATTGGCATAACATAAAGAGATATGAAAAGAGCAGAGTTGATAAGAAAACAGACAGGGGGTAGATGACATTCTAGCTGACATTAAAAAAAAAGCTGGGCCTGGGCAGGTCACGTAATGCGAGGGAGAGATACCAATGGCCAGTCAGAAAGACTGGATGTACACCAAAAGATGGGAAGCATAGCTGAGAAAGGCAGAGGGCAAGATGGGATGATGAAATGAAGAAATTTGCACGCATAAAATGGAATCAACTTGTGCAGGATTGGAACTTGCAGAAAATATGGACGCTCACTGGCTTTCACTTCCACTACCATAAAATCCCGAGCAAGCCCCCCACCCCTCCCAATGGTGAAAAATAAGGTACTTGCTCCGTCATGAATCAAAATTCAAGATGGTGGCGGAAGATCCACTCAGAATAAAGAATGCAGACCCATGCTTCTAATGCATACACATGCATTCACTGTTTTTATTTCCCTCTTACAATAAAGAGTTATTGAAACGGTGAAAATGGTAAGGGAAGGGGGGGCCCTTGCTTGGTCAATGGGACATACTTCAAATATCTCCCAAAAAAAGCAGGGGGGTGCTTGCTCGGGATTTTATGGCAATGTACTCAAAAAAGTCAAGTTACTCAAGTGTTACTGATATTTGTTGCATTTATCAAAGCCATGTTGCATAACCTTTTCACCGAGGTTAAAGAACTGAAATCTGGTCATGTTTTTTTTATTTTCACTTATTCCTCGTTGATATGCCATTATTATTTATGTAATATGAATTAATGTGATTGTATTCAGCGTATGTAAGATAGTAACCTGAATCTCGCGCGCACTATTGCATTTATGCATTATTGCTTCGTGTCAGTTAACACTCTATTTTTTTTTATAAAGTTGTAAAACATGTTTCATATCCTTTTATCCTGCATGTAACTAATTCACTACTGCCTAATCTATGAGCAGAGCAGGAGCCTCTGTCAGGCCTTGGTGCCTTGTGCTCTTGCCACTGTTTCTGTAGTGCTACTGAAGAAATAAAGTAGTTTCTTTCTTTTGGCGGCCACCCTGACCTGCATGTCTGAAAAAATCTGAGGGCAGCCCCGACACAGGGGATGCAGTGTCTGGGTGGTGCAGGCAAGGTCATGTGAAGCTATGACAAGCTTCCGATATGTGATGACAGGGAGAATGAATGCAGTGATTGTGCGAGCAGGCCGAGCTAGAAAGAGGACAGGAGATGATCAGTGCAGTGTGTCGAATAAACCATAAAATAATGAAAGCAACCACTGTCGCCTCTGGTACCAGCCAGAACGTAAGAGCACTGCTGACTGCTGCAGCCGCTGTTCATCTGTGCATGGGTGCGGCATGCAGCCTTGTAAAAGTAAAGCTAGGGATGCAGCTAGGGCACATAAATTTTTTAATGTGATATTGTTAGAGCGCATGCTCGAAGAAAACTCTGTCATGGTCAAAATTAGAAAAAAATGACTACTTTTTTACGCAGTCATTTTAGGAAAAACTTCTTTTAAATCGGGTTTGGTGGCCAAATTAGTTCGCTAAAACGGGTTGAGGACAACACTGCACCTTATGGATACTTGGGAATGTAAATTTCGTTACAATAGGAACTTCGTAAAATCGGGTTTCGCTAGATCGAATTTTAATGGTAATTATTAGTAAAAATTACATGGTGGGAAGCCAGCTGCTTAGCACGAAAAGTTTCAAGGAATTTCGTTCAATATTACAAGAACTATTGCTTCTGTAGAAACTCGCCGAAGACAAGGAGAAGAAAGAAGACAGCGGGCACGGAAGAGCGCGCGCATTAATAAGCAAATGAAAAAAAAGAAGAATCTTGTTTTTCGTTCGCATCGAACGCAGTTGTGTCTGTGGTCTCGTCTCGTTTCTGCGACATGGTGCCGTGACCAGGATAGCCGCTGCTCCTCTTCCGACTGGCCACGGAATACCAGGACGAAGGACTGGCCACAGAAGACGGACGAAGAGGAGGCGCCAGTACGAACCGACGGCAGCGAGACGGGACATCGACAGCTGAGAGCGGCACAGACACGGAGGACGGCACAGTCACGGATGAAGACTCGCCGCTGAAATCTGTAAGCGACCAGCCAATTCCTGTATTATCCAACATGAACAGAGAAGTGATTTAAAAAAAAGAGAAAGACGCTGAGGACGCAAATAACGAACCTAGTGGGTGACGCTGAAAAGAAGATACAGGAAAACCGAGATCCTACAGACATATCGCTGCTAGCCAGCCAGATTAAAGGCGTCTCAGACATCTTAAAGAAAGTTGACGAACAGATGGAACAGTTCGTAACGCCGGAAACAGCCGAATCAGAGTTTTCGAAAACGACCGAGTACGAGCTGAAGATAATTAGCGTGCTGCACAACATCAACGCATACCTTAGCAGACAAGAACAGCGCGAGACAGTGAGGGATCAAGCCACGAGGGAGCAAGCCAACTCCAATAACGATGCTAGGCAGGCGCCGCAAACCACTGCAGTAAAGCTACCAAAGGTAGAATTAATGAAGTTTGACGGCGACAAAATGAAGTGGCAGAGATTCTGGCATCAGTTTGAGTCAGCTGTTCATGTGAGATCGGACTTAAACGAGAACCAAAAGTTCACGTACCTTTTGTCATCACTAACCGGCAGAGCGGCAGCTACAGTGGAGGGATTTCAATATTCAGACAGCAACTACATGAAGGCTATCGATCTTCTCAAGCAGAGATATGGAAAAAACGAAGCGCTTGTAGAAATGCACATGAAAGAGCTAACTAATCTGAGTACAGTAGTAAGCTGCAGCGACCATGAAGGCTTAAGGAGGCTGTCAGACAAAGTACAAGTGCATACACGTGGTCTGGAATCCTTAGGCGTGAAAATTGAGGCCTATGCGTCAATGCTACTGCCGGTATTGAAAAGATCTTTACCCGTGGAGATGCAAATGGGGTTCCAGCTGAAACAAAGAGAACTGGCCGCTAGATCTTCAACGCAAGACCAGAATGCAGCTAAACATCATGAGGATACCCTGAGGGGTTTGATGAGGTATATAGAAGATCAAGTAGAGTGCAGAGAGGAATTGGTCGAACGTAAAGAAAGCTAAGGCAGCAAATCGGACAGTAGGCAGCAGAAAAGAACGGTTAATTCTCAAAGCACAGCGGCAAAGTTTTGCATATTTTGTGAGACAAACACCCACTATTCTGATGATTGTAGGAGAACTATGCCGTATGAAGAGAAGAAAATGAAGCTAAAAGCGTCAAATAGATGTTTCCGTTGCACGAGGCCTCGCCATACCGCCAAAATATGCAAGGCAAATATAAGGTGTAAGATATGCGGAAAATGGCATGCAACGTCTATGTGTCGGAGAAAAGAACTTACGGCGCAATGTACAGCGGCCGTACCAGGTGTAAATGAAAATCAAGAAGAGCAAGAGTCTACCTGCCAATATATGAACATATCGTCAAGTATATTGTTACGGGGAAGAAACCGTAAGCGCAGGATATATTTGCGAGCACAAGCGTACAACGCTGCTGCAGTTCAAGCGCGTTCCGCTCAGCACTTCGTCGTCGTCATCCTAAACCATCTTCTGAGCCCGTGACATTACCCGCCGGCGGCAGAAGCACCGTCCCAGTGCGATCAGTCCTCGGAGCGAGAGTGGTACGGTTTAAGTCTCGACACATGCACGATGTCGCTCGTAACTGGAGCTGTTGCTGACCTCTGATGGAGCGGAGCAATCTCATAGGTAACGCTAGTGACCTTTCGTACGACGCGGTAAGGGCCAACATAACGTGACATCAGTTTTTCACAGAGACCAACACGTCGTGATGGTAGCCACAACAAGACCAGCGACCCTGGAGAGTAC
>JALIZH010008599.1:0-12974 GCA_030522465.1 Rhipicephalus appendiculatus | reverse complement strand
AACGATGACACAGATCTTCTAAAACATTTCGATGTGAATTTTCTTGTGAGGAGACACGTACACAGATGTAATACTGACTTTGCGGTTTCCTATCTGTGCCCTGATCGCAGAAACTTCTATAACATCTGTGCACAAGTCGGCCACATTTAGTGCTACGTGTGGTATCTCTCTTCGAATATACACGGCGGCACTTCCATTTGAGAAAGGCGTTATAGTAGGATTCTTGTGGGTGCGTTTCCAGTGATCGATCTTTGTCTCGGTAACACGGCCTCCGACAGAGCCAAGATCGGGATTTGATATTCTCTCAAAAACAGGTTCAGTGCATCCATGCGATAAACGATACCGGCACAATTCCACTGCATTATGAAAGGCACTTTTCGGCGATTTGACGTACACTGAGGCTTTGCCTTCGGCATTCTACTGTGAGTTGTGCACGAAACAACCAAGCAGCACAGATTCTAGCGCCAGTACGGCCTGCATCATGGTCTTCGCGGTAGTTGGCGGCATTGTCACTAGGTGAGAACGTAGAGCGGCAAATAGAACACGGACAATCTCCGCAGTGTCGTGGACATTTTCCTCATTTCCCTCTGTCTTCTGCTCATATTCTTGTCTCAGTACTCCGGCATAGGACGCTTGTGTGGAAATGTCCTGAGAAGTCTTAGGCGGTCTGGCTGGTCGTTTTGCTTGGCTCACGTTGCCTGACGTTTGCAGGGAGCATACTTCCGGCTGCACGTCGCGCACAGTTTTCGGCACAGTTGCCCTTCTGTCTATCATCAGAGGAGGAAAGTCCTGAGGAGTTGGAGCAGCTGACAAGGCAGTAGTTGGTTTAGGCCCCGTAAGAAAGGCTTTTCGTCTATGAAGCGCACTCACTCGGAATGGGCATCCACTGTAACTTGCAGGATGGTCACTATTACAGTTTGCTCATTTAAAGTCCGCCTTGCAGGTTTCGAAGTCATGTGGGCCTCCACACCGTTTGCATCGAAGCTCTCCTTTGCGGAATTTCGCCACATGACCAAAGCGTTGGCATTTAAAGCACCTCGGTGGTGGCTCCGTGTATTCAGCTGTTTCATGTCGAGTGAAGCCAATGTTTATGGTCAGTGGTCGCTCAGTGTTAGGGGCGAACGCGAGGACCACCGAGTCCCGTGGGTCTAACTTTCCACTCAGTCGCAGAAGACACCTCTCTTCGAACAATCCTCCTGACATGAATAACGTCTTGGGGTTTCGTATATGTGAGAAGATCCGCCTCTGTGTACCACTTCGAAACACCCCTGATCAAGCAGTTGTTTTGCGGGTAGGCATTACGAAGACGAGCACTAACTCCTACACCGCACATCTTGTCACACCTGAAAAGCGCATTGACTTGATCTTCAGTGGCCACGTCAAGCAGTAGCGAACCTTGCGCGGTGAATGAACACCGAACTGGCTCTGCATCAATGACCGCTTTCACCGCAGAATGTAGAGCTATAGGGTTCACCTGTCTCAAGTCTTTTCCGCTCTCTATAGGGTGATACAATCACCGGAATGCCCACAGTTCTGTTTTTGCGGTGGCTTACCATCTTGAAGTTGTCGTCATCCATGTCCGACCAGTCGTCTACCTTCTCGTCGAGTCCCACTGTTGTGGATGCGTCGTCCTCCGTTGCAGGTTCATCGGTCTCGCCACAGTTGCCTTCTTCGGCTCGTTGGTCTGGTCGTTTCGGCGTTGTGTGGGATGGACCAGATGTATCGCCTGGTCGCTTGCATGACTAGGCCATGGCCGAAGTCCCGGAATCGGATCCTTCTTCCTGCCGAGTCTTCTCGGAAGGGGCCCGCTTAAGGGCAAAACCTCCTTGAGGACGCTGACGTCTTCGTGAGAATGATGAAAAATAACGAAAAACAAGGCAAAAATAGCACATCAAAGCTGGAGTTGGCTGCACTCTCAACTTCGTAATTACAGAGGTAATACATAAACACGAAGAGCACTTCTTTAGCTGTTAGTATACTGACATAGAATATTCACGCACCGAAAAAAAGCACCGGGGGCAGAATAGAAAGCTGGTCCACTTGAGTTGCGGATGGACACTTCGCAGACAGAAGATTTCACAGCTGTTAACCCCGCCTTGAGGACGCTGACGTCTTCGTGAGAATGATGAAAAATAACGAAAAACAAGGCAAAAATATAAGATCAAAGCTGGAGTTGGCTGCACTCCCAACTTCGTAATTACAGAGATAATATGTCACGCGTATGGAAATGCTAGTGGAGGAAGACGACGACGTTGTTGTTGTGGGTTAGACCCTCGAGCTGCCTTGTTGGCCTGCGATCCTGTGCGCCCTGTGCAGCGTTATCTACATCGGCTCTCACGGAATAAATCTTCCCCGTAACATCTTTGGTGGAGCACTTTTTTAGCTGTAAGTATACTGACATAGAATATTCATGCACCGAAAAAAAAAGCACCGGGGGCAGAATAGAAAGCTGGTCCACTTGAGTTGCGGATGGACACTTCGCAGACAAGATTTCACAGCTGTTAACCCCTCCTTGGGTGAACGCATCAGTTGTTGCCTCTCCAATACTCCGACAACGTTCCCGTCCTGAAAAAAAAAAGCGATTGAAAACTATGAATTCGAACGCTACAAATTACGCAGACGCATCACGGAAACGTCGTTTCCTCGACTCGGCTGAGTGCAAGCTGCGAACCATCGAGTCGCAGAAACGCGTATTTAAACTATGCGGAATGATAAACTGGCAAAAAAAGCAAAACGCACTTCCTAGCCCGCAGTCACGTGAGAGACGCAAAAGTTAAACTATGAGTACTTTAAATTCATTGCTTCGAGGAACAGCGATATTAACCGTAACCTCGTGCTCTCCATGATTCCGCTATATTGAAAAACGATAACTGTTGCCGAACTGCAATGGAGCTATGCATGTGTGGCTGCGAACGCAAACCGCATACTCACCTTTAGTTTTTCGGAGCATGGAAGAATCTTGCGGAACTCGGATGGTCTTGAATTATCCGTGCACCATTGCACGATGTACGAATTCTGCATGCCGTTAACCATCACGTAGCAAGAGCGCACACGCAGACACCGCAATAACTACACACGCCGGCCAAGTAACCGAACATAACGAAACTTCGCATAACGGCCGGCGGCTTCGAGGGGCTCCGATGGCGGCGGCGAAGCACGGCTGCGCCGGCTGCGCGCGGCCCGCGCGCCGGCGCGGGGAGCACGGGGAGCACAGCTTTGCCGGCACGGCTGCAAGCGCTGCCACTGGCTGCTTTAATATTGCGTCGCCATCGACTCTAGCGCCAATTTCGCCTTCAGTTATCACTCCTCTGGCTGTCGGCTCATTTCAAGTTGGTGGCTGTGACGTAGGCTGTGGCGTAATTACTTGGGACGCCGGAGCGGCCGGCTTTCCGACCGTTGCTCTCAATGCGAAGAGAATGTGGTGAGCAGAGTGTCCCTGGAGCGGCCGTATTATCTTAAAGCAGCGTTTTCTAGAGTTGCGTGAGATCGGATCCAAGAGACTTCGCTGCGAGCCTCACTTCATATAACATTACATTTTGTTGCTATCGCATTCATTGCTTCACCCTTGCGGTGAAATTGTGTCTTTTTTTTTACCCGAACGGGGAATGGGGACATAAAATACATCACTTCAACGGAGGAGCTCTTCTGGATGAGTCCATGTTATGGACTCTCCAATTCAGCCGCCGCTGATTGGCGGGAGCTCGGACAGCAGCGTGACATTTCTTTACGGCTCTTCCTCTTCAACGTAATTTTGTGGTCGCAAAGTTTTCACAACTGTCGACTCAAATTAGAGGAACGGAATGCAATTAATCGACAGAGGGGAAAAAATAGGAGAGAGCTCACCGAGCATTTATAAGCCAAACTCCTCTGAAGACCCTACATCCTATAGGGCTCATGTTGCTATTCCCACCGTGCTCTTGTTTCTTTTCCTTTTTCTATAGGTGAGCTCATGAGGAAAAAAAATTCCCCATCTCCCCGCTAAAGGGAACCATGTGTGAATGCGAAGCAGCGGGGAGATAATTAGCTTGAGCGGGAGGAACGTCGCCGCTCTCATTTCACGGCAGTGGTCCCGGTGCTCATCGTGGCGCTGCACAGGAGAGAGAATGAGGCGCGCGCGCTCCGTCATTTTCATACCGCGGAACTACCGTGGCGCCCCCCAGCGGAGTATGCAGCTGTCACATCACCTGTCGTGCGCGCCGCTCCGTAGAGGATTCCTGGAGGAGAGGACTGGGGGACCGTAGGAGAGGAGAGAGAAGGGAAGGGGACGTGCATGCGCTGTGGGACGCGGGAGCCGCTCCGTAGAGTAGACGATTCCTAAAGGAGAGAGGGGGAGAGGGGCGCGCATGCGCTGTGGGGATGTGCGACGCCGGCGCCGCTCCGTAGAGTAGATAATTCCTAGAGTAGAGTAAGGGGGGTGAGCGTAGGAGAGGGGACGCGCATACGCTGTGGGACGCGGGGGCCGCTCCGTAGAGTACAGGATTCCTAGAGGAGAGAGGGGGAGAGGACCCGCATGCGCTGTGGGGATGTGGGACGCCGGAGCCGCTCCGTAGAGTAGATGATTCCTAGAGGAGAGAGGGGGAGAAGACGCACATGCGCTGTATGGATGTCGGACGCGGGCGCCGCTCCGTAGAGTAGATGATTCCTAGAGTAGAGAAAGGGGGGTGAGCGTAGGAGAGGGGACGCGCATACGCTGTGGGGGGGTGTGGGGGCCACTCCGTAGAGTAGAGGATTCCTAGAGGAGAGAAAGGGGGTAAGCGTAGGAGAGAGAGAGAGGGGGAGGGGACGCGCATGAACTGTGGTGGTCTCGGACGCGGGAATGAGGGACGGACTAAGCCCCCCTACAAACACATGCAAGCAAGATCAAGGAACGGAGTCAACCTGGGCGACAGACACCACCTGCCCTAGCCATTCCTAAGCAGCCTCTCTGTGCTCTCGGCCATGACTCTGACGACTGTAGTAGTGGTTGACGGCCATCATATTACTACAGTGTTCTGGTTCGCATAATGGGTGCTTCCCTACTTCATGAAAGTGGCCGGACGCGGGACACGGGACGCCGGACGGGGGACAAGGGAGGGACGGACAAAGCCCCGAGCATAAAATTCTTCGCATCTAAAATGATGAGTGCGCGCCTAGCGTCCCTATAGCAACCTCCTCCGACGCCGCTCCCCCCTTGTGCTCTATGCTGTGGTCACAGTTCTCAGCATGCTCTGGTTTGATTTTCTGTGGCTGAAGAGTTATTCTCGACGTGTACCCTATCGAAAAAAACAGCGTTTCCAGTGTCTCCCAGTGCGTTTCAGCGCGCTGGGTGACACTGGAAACGCTGTACAGTGTGTCCCAGTGTACTCCAGCGCTGGGAGACACTGGGACGCATGTACAGTGTGGCCAGTGTCTCCCAGTGCGCTGAAACGCACTGGGCCACACTGTACAGCGTCGCCCAGTGTCTTACAGCGCGCTGGGAGACACTGGTCACGCTGTACAGTGTCGGCCCGCACACTGGGAACACCGGTGGCACATTATAAGAAACTGGGCGCGCTCGTTGGACTTCCTAAAGACTTTATATTGGATCGCGAGAGGTCAAGCGCAAAATTTACCGAATATTTTCAAAATGTTCTGTCCTGTGTGCTACACATAATAGCTTTAGTTTCAGTTAGGCGGCGGATGTGCTTGTAGGCTAAAGCAATCATCTGTCGAGCGCGCCTGCGCTTTCCTTGAAGTGTGCTCCAGTGTCGTCAATTTAGTTTATAAACCACATCGAAAGACCTCATCATTCGCAACACAATATGGCAGTAGTATTAGTCTGATAATCAAGATCAACCTGCTCTAGCAGTCAGTCGTTCCCGCTCGTACCACAGAAAGCCGCACGTCACCGGCAGCCGCTGCAACGCCCATTCTCGGCGTTTTTAGCTTCTGATATGTCTAATCGAAGGTGCAAATATGACCTCGCTTGGGTCAGTTATGATCGAAACTACATTTTAGTGGTTATTAGATTCTTTGTAATGCAATATATATCCACGATCTTCACAGCGACCGTGGCTCACGAAGTGCGGCCCTAAGCCTAATGCTCGTTTCGGATAGAGTGAACTACTGCAGATCTAGTACGCGGAACGTAAACAAGGGGGGACAGAAAATATTTCGAAACGGGTGACGAAAAGTACAGTGTTCAGTGAGCAGTTAAGATGTACAATGTTTGCTACGTAGGTATGACTCACCGCTTAGCGAGAAAGTGCGATTGCCGCAGCACATCTGCGATTACGCTCATAAGTTTTGGCGCAAAACGTGCCAGGTAGACGTTCTGATCCAAGGCAGTCCATAACAAACAAACAAACAATCTCCCTGTCCGGTTGGCGCGAGCATGAAGAGACGAAGATCTGTGTTTCTAAGCGAGAAAAACATTGCGATTGGATACCGGAATTAGCTATAACATGAAGAAAAATATGCCCCCACCTCCCCCGAAGGGAAATCGTGAGGAAATGCGAATGCATTTCGCGCCACTCCACGCAAGCGACGCTAACACAACCGCCGCGTCTGGCCACGGCGGAGAGCGAAAATCAACTGACAAGCGGGCCACTCCACGCAAGCGACGCTAACACAAACACCGCGTCCGACCACGGCGAAGAGCGAAAATCAACTGACGAGCGGGCCACTCCACGCAAGCGACGCTAACACAACCGCCGCGTCTGGCCACGGCGAAGAGCAAGAGGCGCCCACCCAGCGAATGGTCGAGAGCACGGTGTAAGACAGCCACGGAGCGGAGGGCGGAGCGCGCGCAGTCACGTGGGGCGTGACGTCGCTGCGCCGTTGCTACAGACGCTCCTCTCCGCTCCTCGCGCCGTTGCTAGGGGAAAGGAGGAGGAGCGCGGATGCCGGCGGAGTTTTCGGAGTCGCTTAAGAAGTGCATTCGCACTTAAAAATTAACAGAAGCTTGTCTCTCCGAGTGTGGCGTAGTGGGTAGCGTGTCAGGCTCACAATGTGTAAGGTACGCATTTGGGCTGGTTGGTTCATGATTACGAGTGAAAAACAGCGCTAAAAGACGGGACAAGAAAGAACACGGGACCACGGCAAGCTTTCCAAGCGGATGGCCAAGTTGCTTCAAGCCGACAAAGCGGGGGGATGCATGACAAATCAGGGTAAGGGGGGAGGAGGCTTTGCAGGCAAACAGGAAAGATGGGGCGAATTGAGAAAAATGTACAAAACTGGGTTAGAAATCATGTTTATTTTCAGTGCGCATGTCACAAGGTCGAAATTTACAAACATTTACAAACAAGCGAAAAGCTCATTTTAGGTCAAACCTTCCATGTCGGCCTTCAGATTGGAAGTCTAGTAGCACATTTAGGGGCTAGCTGGTGCATTCTTTCAGAAAATGAGTATTGCGCAAAAAACACAGCACACGAAAGACAGAGACGACTACACCTGTGCAATGTCGTCGACACCTGCCTGAGGTGTCCTCGTTTCTGTCTTTCGGGTGCTTTGTTATTTGCGCAATCCTCAGTTTATGAAGGATAAGAAGTGATAAAAGAAAGGGGGGAGGGGTTGTTGACGTAGTGTCGGGGTGCGTAATACTGCCCCACGGGCCGCATGTGGCCCGCGGACCGCAGGTTGCCGACCCCAGACGTAAGCCATTAAATTAGGTTTAATGCGTCCGCCTGTCTAACACAACTGTGAAGATCGGTACGCATTCCCTGCATCGTTCTCAAATATAACGGACACATTCATATGCAAGTGCATACTTGACAAGTTCCTGTTTCTGTAAATTTCTTCCTGTGTCTTCTTACGCTGGTAATATGCTGGCGGGCTCGGTTCATCAACGTGGTCATGGGCAAACATCACGGCTCACCGATCTTAAGGCGAAAGCCTTTAATGTCTCATGCTCAGGTCCGTCCGCTGTACGTCCGGTGTCCGTCCGGCGTCCGTCCGTCGGGTGGTGGGGGTAGGGGTGTGCGTCCTGACCACCCTTACTGCGCATGCGCAAACACTCCCCCACGCACCTCCCCTCCTACGCTCCCCCCTCTCTCTCTAGGCATCCCTTTCCGCGACGTCCACACCCTCACCTGCACATGCGCGTCCCCTGCCCCTCTCTGTCCTCTCCTACACGCTTCCCCCTCCTCTCCCTCTAGGCATCCCTCTCCGCGGCGTCTACACCCCCACTGCGCAAACGCGTCCCCCTCCCCCCTCTCTCTCTCCTCTAGGCATCCCTCTCGCGGCGTTCACACCCCCCAATGCGCATGCGCGTCCCCTCCTACCTCTCTCCTCTCCTGCGCTCCCCTTCTCGCCTCGCAACGCCGACGCAGGCAGCGTCTGCTAGCGAGTTTCTTGATTGAAAAAGCCGGCAGATCCCACGCACTGTGGGAATCGATGTAATGCGAAGCAGCCAGAAAGGAGCAAATCATGCTTTACATAATTTGCATGTCATGTTTTACATCTTAGTACCTGTCATTTATGTTCCTCATACAGTCACGTCGCGCAATACCAATTTTGGTGTATATCAAGCTAGCGAAGTGGACGCAAGCACACCATGAGCGTAGTATGGAAATGGTGTAGATGACATGCATGCCAAGATTTTTATGTTACCACCTGCCACTTATGATTATTATACAGTCATGTCACTCAATACCAAATTTGGTGTCTATCAAGCTAACGAAACGACCGCGAGCGTGCCATGAGCGTGGAATGCAAGTCATGTCGCTCATGACATGTCATGATTTCCATATTACCAGCTGCATTTATGTTCGTCATACAGTCATGTCACCTAATACCAAACTTGCTGTCTATCAAGCTAACGAAATGGCCGCGAGCGCGCCATGAGCGTCGAACGCAAATCATGTCGCTCATGACATGTCATGATTTCGATATCTGCCATTTATGTTCGTCATACAGTCATGCCACCCAATACCAAATTTGCTGTCTATCAAGCTAACGAAACGGCCGCGAGCGTGCCATGAGCGTGGAACGCAAATCATGTCGCTCATGAAATGTCATGAGGTCCATATTACCACTTGCCATTTATGTTCGTCATACAGTCACGTCACTCAATACCAAGTTTGGTGTATATCAAGCTAACGAAACGGCCGCGAGCGCGCCATGAGCTTAGCATGCAAGTCATGTCGCACATGACAAGTCATGATTTCCGTATTACCACTTGTCATTTATGTTCGTCATAATCTCATGTCACTCAATACCAAATTTGGTGTATATCAAGCTAACGAAACGGCCGCTAGCGCGCCATGAGCGTGGCATGCAAGTCATGTCGCCCATGACAAGTCATGATTTTCATATTACCACTTGTCATTTATGTTCGTCATATAGTCATGTCACTCAATACCAAATCTGGTGCATATCAAGCTAACGAAACAGCCGCGAGCGCGCCATGAGCATGGCATGGAAATCATGTTGTTCATGACATGCACGTCATTATTTGCATAATAACACCTGTCATTTATGTTCGTCATACAGTCACGTCACTCCACCCCAAATTTGGTGTATATCAAGCTAATGAAACGGCCGCGAGCGCGCCATGAGCGTGTCATGTAAATCATACTTTTCATGTCAAGTTAGTCATGATTTTCATGATATGACCAGCCACTTATGTTCGTCATACAGTCATGTTATGCCATACCAAATTGGTATAAATCCCATCAACGATACGGCCAGGAGAGCAAAAAGTCCTAGGCGGCTAGATAGATAGATAGATACGCTCAAAGTCGCCGAAGTTCGCAAAGAAATGCTTCGCATTTAAAGGGCCCCCTCACCAGGTTTGACAATTTTTAGCTGACGAGCGCAATTGATACACTGAGCGTTCACGATCACGTATGCCAAAATTTGCAACGCTACGCGCCGCGGAAATGGGTCAAATTTCCCGCTGAACGCTGCTTGCCCTTCCTTTTGCGTGCTCGCGCGTAGAGAATGAGGGGATGACGTACACGGCGGAATGGCCCTACGTAGATGGCAGTGCTGTGACGACGGTCCTCTACGTAGACGGCCGTGCATTGACGTCGACAGCAGTAGCACGTGACACTGCGAAAATTATTTGACACGACGTGTGTAGTTTGTGGAATTTGTTGCTTGAATAGATGAATAAAACTTGAGAGAAATAATGAGACGCACAAGGGGAATGTCTGCGTCTTTTTCATTTTCGTTCGGTGAATTGCAGCGATATGCGGGCCTAATGTGCCTCCGTTTCGCATGCGTTCGTGTCTCCGCGGTTAGCGCATTGAGGAGACGCCAGCCCTGGAAACGAAAGTGATGTCCTGGCGCGTTCGAGCGCTCAATGTGCTCATTTATTCTAGCGCGTCCAAGTAAACGTAAATGCGGCACTGGCTCATGATACCGCCACTCTCGTGAGAGTGAAAAGTGAAACGAATGTGCACCGAGGCATCCATCCCGCAGAAACAGGCAATAGACCACAAAATAACGCTGGTCAACAATAAAACGCCGCACGCGTGCTCGGGGCCTGGACTCCCTCGGTCACGTCATGCACACATGACCTTGCGTGCCATGACGTGTTGCTCTCGCTCAAATGCCGGAGAAGGTAGGGAAGAGATTTGGCTTGCGAAGGCTACGCGGGCCGAGCGGCAAGGGTTTCGAGCTCGCCTCCTCGCATCATGGTTTCGCGCCGCATCAAAATATCGGTTTTCTCAGCGCCTAATGAACCGATTGAAAAAATTCTTGTGGCATAATGCTCCTCATCGGACAGACAACAACCGCCAGCGTCTAACTAAAATTTATTATGGGGCCTGGTGAGGGGCCCTTTAAGAACCGACTGCTCGCGCTGCACAACCGTTCAATGCCGACGCAGGCAGCGTCTGCTAGCGAGTTTCTTGATTGAAAAAACCGACTGCTCACGCTGCACAACCGTTCACTGGCCACCGCGTAAATATAGGCACTGGATCTTGACCTGCAAGGTAGTGCCGGTGGGAGATTTGTCCAGTGCGTTGTAGAACGATGAAAATTCGCAGCGTGCGCGTTAACTAAAAGCGGACTGCGGGTCTCTGTGTCCAGTCGAAGTCTTCTGTCTCTCATTGCCCATTAGCAGCGATTGGTATGTTCCAGTAGGAAACACCGGTCCATCACTCGGTGATTGTGCCTCCCTAGATTTCTTTCCTGCGCAACGCCGAGATGAGCGCCAGCGTCAACGCCGCCGCCAGTGTAAGCGTTAGCACCCGCTGCTTCGCATCTACACATGGTTCCCTTTAGCGTGAGATGGTGTAATTTTAAGGCGAAAGCCTTTAATGTCTCATGCTCACGTCCGTCCGGTGTCCGTCCGGTGTTCGTCCGGCGTCCGTCCGTCCGTTTGTCCGTCCGTCCGTCTGTCCGTCCGTCCATCCGTTTGTCCGTCCGTCCGTCTGTCTCTTCGTCCGTCCGTCTGTCCATCAGAGCTCTGGCGCGGAATCAGGCGGTCGCCGGGGTGTGCAAACGGACGGCGGTCGCGTCGGACTCTACAGCGCTCGCGCTTTGCTTGCGTAGCGTCGCTGTGCCCAGCCCTTGCAATCATTCTGACCGACGCCGTCTCAATGGACACATGCATCCACGGAATACACTTTCGAATTTACAAAGGGTCCGTCAATTTAAGCGCTGGAACGCGGATGGCGTTTGCGCGATGCGCAATGCGCGAGAAAATACTAATGCATGTGAACGGAGGAAGATTAGTCTCGCGTCTCGCTGCGATTCGCGGTAAAAAAATAAAAAAAGAGAACACACACACATTCGGTTTGTGTGTTATCCCAGCGAGAGTGTAAAAGAAAAATGACATGGCATAGTCAATGGAATGGCCACACGCTTTCGCCGAACACACTTTGGAGTGTACAAAGTGTCCTTCAATTTTTTCGATTAACTGAATGCGCTTTGCCGAAATGAACAGTAGACATCTTCTATAGATGGCCACACCGGCAATAGTTCCGCGGAAGTTGTATCTTTCTCTCCTCCAGAAGTCTCAAGAGTACTGCCTGAACTGAATGCTGCAGCGTCCTGCAGCCTTAAAGTGCGATAACCCAACTCGCTGAATAGCATATTCGTGGATTCTTCAATGAACTACATTGTCCATAGATAAGTGAAAAAGATAAGTAATGCATATCGATGGGTTAATGCACTTTTTTCCTTTCATTTTTAGTCGAGTAAGTCTATAAATAAATAAAGAAGTAAAGACAATGAAAAACTTTTGCGTAGACCATCACGCGCAACTAAGTGATAGGTATCGCCTTTTGCCCGGGAATGCACAGATAAGTATTTTAAGTGCTGAGCCCTTTAGGGGCCCGGGCTGTCGTATCCTGTCATCGTATGCCGTCATCGTACGCGGTAATCGTATGCGGTCGTACCATGGCGTAACGCAAGCAAAACCCCGAAGGGCATAGCCATGATATTGAGCGCGCGATCGCGCCAAGGAGAACTTTTCTTCCTCTTGTTTTTCGAGCGCCTTGATGATATGAAGTGCGGAGCACTTTAGGGGCCCGGATTGTCGTATGTTGTATGATATCACCGCCTGGCGCGAAACACGCAAAACCACGGATAAAAATAGGAAAAAAAGAAGAACCAAGGAAAAAATAGAAAGGGAGAGAAATAAAGAAAGAAAGAAAATACGAAAAAAATTAGGAAGAGCAAGAAAGAGAAAAAGCTACGTAAAGAGAGAGGAAGAAATCAACAGAAATAAGGAGAGAAAAAAGACAGAAAAACGGAAACACAGAAAAAGAAAGAAAGAGGGGAGGAAGGAAAATGGAAACCGAAGAGAAAGAAAGAAGGCTGCCCAGATCTGCACTATATATACCTTCAGGTTTGGCACCAATAGTGCGAAGCTGCCTTAACTTTTTTTTTTTTTTTTTTTTTTTTTTTTTTTTTTTTTTTTTTTTTTTGTCTGCCGTCTTTTCCGCCGCTGTACGATTTTTCAGTTAGCTGTGTTTGAGGTGACTTGACTACTCTCTTGTTTCCACGTTTGCACACCCCGTATTTTCAAGAGCCCCAAAACATCCTTTGAAATTACAAAATGG
>JALIZH010008596.1:20000-47957 GCA_030522465.1 Rhipicephalus appendiculatus | reverse complement strand
CTCAATTTTTCGGTCACGGACAAGATGATGATTTTTCGCTCAGAACCAACGACGCCGACACCGACGCCGACGCCGGAATTTCTGCGAAACGAGCTCTTTAACGCTATCGCGTTAAAAATGGCGAAGCTTGCACTAAGCCACGCATCTTTCTTCTCCTTCTTTTTCTTTAATCGAATGGCCGCGGAGTACTATGTATAAGTTCAACTAGGCATCTCCGGGCCGCATCTTTATTTCTTTTCTCATTTCATCAAGCGGCCGCGGGAGTATCAGTACTATGTATATGTACTCAGTTCTGGAAGATCAGTTTAAAAAAATAGAGGCGGCGCTGCGCGAGATATGGACGCCATCGAAAAACATGAGCTTGTGCTGAACCCAGGGCCACTGCCAGAGGCAGCACTTCATCGTCGGCAAAGCGCTTTTTCGTGCAAAGCGTCGCAGTTCATGCACAGCTTCGCATTTTCAGCACAGCCTAAAAAACACTAGGGTCTTTAGAATTACGTATCGGTGTATTTTCTAATAAAAGAACACACGACCTGATACTTACATATTAATGTTGCGCCTCAGGTATGCGTAGTATTTGCTTTTTTGATCGAATATGTTCACAAGTATGAACGCAAACACCAGTTCAAGATGGATGGGCGTTCAGAAATTAGTTAAACTTTGGCCCTGTAGCTAGCTGAATGGGGTCACGGACAGACAGACAGGCAGACAGACCAAAATTTTTGCGTTTAAGTATCCCAAGAAAGACTATATCGTCTTTAAAATAAGGTTCGACGATTCAGAGTATCATGTACTATAGGAGAGCGGTAAGCTGTCCCTGATGTGCTCGACCGACTATATCACAATATCTCGACCGTTCACGGAGCCAAACCTTAAGAGAAATGGATGCGCTTCCTCCTGCTTACAGATGCTCATTAACTTCCCAGGGTATTCGCACTGAAATGTTCTTCGTATGTTGTGCGCAACTAAAATAGTATTGAACAAGCACAGAGCCACGTAAGAAGCTTTAGTGGTACTGCGCATGTTTCTTATTTCAATGCTCTCCACGCAAGCAGAAAAAATGACGTAAAGCGCAATCCTAATAATCTGATTCTGCGCCATAAACATGAATGAACGGCGGCGTCCGATGGAGGTACTCTGTACTGCGCGTGGCCTCCGCTCCGGTAGCGCGCCGGAGCAAATCGCGGAGGCCACACATACGTAGCGTGCAGCGCTGTGCAAGCGGTCATAGAGTTTCCTAAAATTAACTAGAGGGGACTCTGGCGCTGCGATCGTTCAGCCACCATGGGAATGATGGGTTGTACGCAAATTTGCCTAGTCTTCGTGCTTCCGGCTTCGAACGCACTTGTGGCTTTGTTTATTCTTCTGTTTTGGTTCCGTTGCGGATATAAGAATGGACCGTAGTGAACTTCATGAGCCGATTTGAATTCGTGAGCCTAAAAAGGTCGAGGTGGTGAAGCGTAACTGCTAAACCTTTGCTGAACTTCGTATTGCGGCAAAGCGGATTCAGGCCACACGGAGCCAAAAGAACGAAGACTAGGCAAGACTATAGGCAAATTTGTGTACTACCCATCATTCCCATACTGGCTGAAGCTCCGTGCGTTGCAGCTCCCATAGACACTAGCGCCAGAGTTCCCTCTAGTGTAGTTATAGGAAACTCTATGCAAGCGGTACTGAAAATTCGGTTGTCTGAATGTAATAGACCCGCGCGTTTCCCGGTGAGCTATCGTCATGGCTATCGTGGTGGCAAGTGCTCGTGAGAAGCCGAGCACAAGGAAGGCGCGTGAGACGTCGCGAAGGGCTGCAAATAAAAAAACCCGAAAGCGAAAGCGACGAAACGTTAAATTACATGTTAACGGCCGTATAATAATATTATTATCTCGAGTTTTACGTCCTAAAACCGCGATATGATTATGAAAGACGCCGTAGTGGAGTCGCCCTCCGGGAATTTCGACCACCTGGGGTTCTTTGACGTGCACTGACATCGCACAGTACAGGGGCCTCTATCATTTCGCCTCCGTCGAAAAGTGACCGCCGCGGCCGGGATCGAACCCGCGACCTTCGGGTCAGCAGACAAGCACCGTAACCACTGATACACCGCGGCGTACGTGTTAGCCATTAAAAAAAGAGAGAGAGAGAAAAAAAAAGAAGTAAAGCCTCATGTCTGATCGATGTCTTTCAGTCATCGGAACATGTGCATTTATGTAGACAAGGTTAAAGGCATATCGGCTATCGCTGTATCGACCGGCTATCGATCACGCCGTTGCGCCGACTCCGATTTTTTTTTTTGCTCGGGAGTTGTGAACGACAGAAATCGCAAACGAATGAAGGAATATATAAACTCGCCGATATCGCAGAGTTGGGAACAGAAAACACGGTGAACACACGTGTATATATTTCCGATTCTCGGCAAACAAGGGCTGGCTGGTTTTCCACCGAAACCGTTTTCAAAAAAACTGGCGAAAGATTTAGAATCCCAATGACAGCTCCATCGTATCGGAGTGCGCTCGAGTGCATTCTTTTTTATACTTGCCCCCGTTTCGCGAGCTCTCGCCTTTACGATTCTTTCTTTCCAGTTGACATAACGAGAAATGAAAAATAAAAATAAAAGGAAATACGAAATGCAAGAACTTTCCCATCGGGCGTAAATAGCGTCCTCACGAAAAACTGCCAAGATTGGGTACCCGGGCCTTCCGTTTGCTTTCTTACTTCGAGCTTTATTATTATTTTTTTTTCAGTTCTTTTGTGCGACATTATTTTGTCATCTTTTCTAAAGGTTTATATTAGCCTACTCTCTCACCGGAAGCTTTGAACTTCGAAGCAGCGTAGTTGTCTTGTCGATCCTTTCTCTCGGGAGATGATATCAGCTTTCGCTTTTCGCCGGCGGGTCGGCAAAAAAGTAGTGCTTCTGTGCGTGAAATACGAAAACGCGTGCTAGTGAAGAAAGAAAGTGAGTGCTGAGATAAAGAAAAAAAGGTTGAAACTCTAAACAAAGTGTTCTATTTGGTTCCTGACACGCTGTCGAAGAAACGTCCGCAAAAATCCCGGCGGGTCCTCAGAATCTAGGACAATCGAAGACATTGTTTTACATGCACAAGCTGCATGCATAGCAATGGCTGTGAAAGCTGGGACGTATTTGATCGCACGCTTTTTCGGCGACGTCATAAAGTTCGGGACGACAGATATGTCGAGTGGACAGGGAGAACTTGTCGCGAAGAAAGCAAAAAGGTGGCCACATTTGTGCGGCAGGAGTTACGAAAAACGAAGTGTGCGCATTCTAAAAGGGAACGGATTTTCCCTGTATCTGCGGCTATGAGCGCAGCTTGCTTCTAAGACAGCGATCATGGTAAAGCAGTTTCCATAGTTTCGGAGTTAGGATGCTGCCATTGTCCCCGATGGGTACGTGCTATTGTCGAATTTCGCGCTTCGCCAGCTGACTGCCACAAAGTATAAGCTTCATCAGCCTACTCCAAAACTACGCAATATTAACAAGCCTGCGTAAATAAACAGAGAAGAAGTTGCATATCTATTCCAATATGTCACAATATGCACTTGATTGAAGTGGAATTGTACTAAGCCTGAAGCAGACGTGCCCTCAACAAACCCCTCGAGAGTAACGATTCGCAAGGACGCGCCACCTCAGGACAGGTGCCTTGAGAGACGCCCAGTGCGCCGGCCAACCAACCAGCCACGCTCAGCCTACCAACCACCCATATGGGAACAGCCAGTCGCTTCAACGCACGGCCCGCCCCAGCGCTCGTTACACGCTACGACTCCTACGCCGACTGAGCCTATCGGTTTCGAAGCCGGAGGGCCAACGTACCAGGCGAACAGTCAAGACCCACTCTTGAGTTGCAATCAACCTGGACGCGTATCAACTCCACCCGGTTCGTGCATGTGCATGGAACCTTGACTCCATTGGAGACGCTGGACCATGCACTTATTACACACTGACCTCCCATCGCAGTCCCCACTGTGACAACCAACGCTCCTAGGAGCGGAGAAACTATGAGAACTGCTCTGGTGATAATCATGGGGATGAATGCACTTAAATATCTCCATGGACAATTGTTGGTAATATCCGATGCTAGCCAATCACTGCGTTGGGCTTTAGTCACGAGGATGATAACCAATGGGGCAGCAGCATCGAGAAAACGAAGAGCTTTGCGGATTTGCTCCCTGATATACCAAATGGCAGCAGAAAGCACAGGACCGGGATGATTGGCGGATCATGGGAGAGGCCTTTGCCCTGCAGTGGGCGTAGTCAGGCTGATGATGATGATGATGATGATGATACCAAATGGCAACGTTCTACCGTAGATATGGAGAGTTTTATCCGAGGCTTACGTCACCTCTTGCATTCAGGCTTTTTACGCAGTGTCACAAGGTTGCGGCGACGAAAAACTCAGCATTAAAACTGATAAAGATTAGGCTATATTGGGCGAACCTATGGCCAGCGAAGCGAAACACTCACACTGCACTAATATGGTGACATACACAAGACAATAATAGACACTCTGGCCATTACGCGGCTGACCTCTAGTGCGCGCACTCTCCCGGTAGAGGGCAATACGTGACTACCTGTCTCAAGCCAAATCCATCAGGAAATGGGATCCCGTCACTTTAACACCATCACTATAGTGACCGGGCAACAGTTTGAAAACATGCAGGGCGGCTTCGCCAAAAAGGCTGCGTCACCATTCGCTTCGTCCGCCGCACGTCTATGAAAAATGTTGCCCCGTCAGTATATATGCCATACTCGGTGCGCTATCTGTTCCGTAACAGATCTACATCAATTGCTAGATGCATACTACTATTCGCTATTACTGTGGCGATTCGCTATTACTGGGGAAGCTCGTCGTGCGAACGCAGCGCCACAGTTCTGGGGCAATTATTCGTCTGAAGCTGCTCTCCGCATCAGCGGGCACGCTCTTCACCCAACGCCCTTCTTCCGTCGCTCCTCGCTTCCTCGCCGTCGCTGTACACACACTCCGGACGACGCACGGCTGAGTCACGCCTTTGTTACGTCGCGCCAGCGTTGTTTTCAAGGATACACGCGGCCGAGACGTCTTCTTGCCCTGCTTGCGAAGCCCAGCGGGTGGATACCTATTTGCGCAGCTGGCAGGGGCTGCGTTGCTTAACTGATGGCACGAGCGCTTGGAAGGCACGTTAGTTGAGGTAACGCTGTTAGTTTACGTAGCGCTCTAAGATGCCGCAAGAGAATGAAAACTTGAGAACTTGAGAGGAAAAGCAGGCGACGCGAACAGGTTTATTATAATGCAACAGCGCACCTTGCTCGCGATCCCCTCCCCCTCTCCCCTTGCGTTTTATGAACCAGCGGTGACCAGCGATAGTAGGTGGACTGGCCTAACGTATTTATTCGCGTACTACCTACACTGGTTAGCCCTGGTTATAATGTTGACTAGTTGTGGCTGAATGGTTGGTAACGTCAGCTAGTTGACCATTGTAGGCTATGTGCTTGCGTGACACTGCCTTTACCCACTGTCAATCCAGTGATGCCCACCCATATACATAAACAACCCGAGTTCGTTCTGCTTGAATTATTCATATTCCCATGTAAACCCTCAAGGCCAATGACATTGCCTAGCAGTGTGGCCATAAACATTTTCGAAGATGTTAAAATTTGGTTGCAATATAGAAAAGCCCTGCTAAATATAATATGCTAGCTAGTCGGAAAACATGAGATATAGTCTTAGGATATGCAAGCAAACAAGGTTTGGTGAAGAAAATGTATAGGGTGTAGTTTTATAATTTATTGTCAGTAATAGCCACGTTGGAAAAAGACTGACATTGCTGGGGTCAGTGACGACCAGGACATCGACAAAATTCGCTCCGTGCAAGTACTCGTAGAGCAAGTACTTGCATAGCACAAGGCGTGGCGCGTGATGGTTTCTGACATTTCTCAAGTGTTTGAATTCTCCGTGTCTTCTGAAGCCGTTTTTTGTCGCAATACTGATCTAACCATTCGCAGTAACAGCTGCCGGCTATACTATTGGTTGTTGTCGTATCTGTGTCTGCAAGTCCCCAACGTGGAGTTTGATCGATCTGAATAAACAAGTTTGAAGCAAAGCTAGCTAGTTGTTTTTCCAAACGATCATTGCATCCCATGGACTTTCGGTGCGGTTTTATCACAGTCAAGCGACATGCGTCTCCATGTTTCCTTTTTTCTTTCTTTTTTTTGAAACCGAGGGCCAAGGTTGCCGTTGGTGGCTACTTTGGCCCTGGAGGAGAGGGATTCGCATATAACTGCATTGGTGGAGAGGGTGAGAGTTTTGGCACGAAGCCAGAACTTAAGCTAAATCAGAATGAGCCCGGAAGGAACGCGATTCTACAGCGCACGCGCAGCTGAAATTCAGATTTTGGACCCGTGCTGCCAACGGGGTCCAAAATGGACCCCGTTGGCGGCGAAAATTTCCAGTTGGCGCCATGGCTCTTTTTTAAACTTGTGGTTTTACTTATTCAAAATGGTTTTATTTATTCGTCAATAGTAAAGACTCTGTTAGGAATACCGCTTCTGTTCTATTTGGCTAGAAATTTGGCGATAATATCAAATGACGTGGCTACTTTGGCTAATTCTGGCGTGAGTTCTGGCGCCTTTTCATGTCCACCCAACGGCAACCCTGCCGAGGACGAAACCCCGTAGCGCGAGAACTTTTGTAAACGTGCGGATGCATCGTATAGTGGAAACGTCCTCGCACGGGTGCATGTGACTCATCGGGGCAGCCAGCGATCACGTGAACCCGCCCGACTTGCCACACCATGTGTTTGACATTGCCGTACCACCACGAAATCAAGGTCTTTTCTCTGTGTCTGTCACCCTTTAAGCCACATATACGTTTACGTTCGCTGCATATCGTGTCTGATGTCTCAGCATGGTTGTCACAATCGTCCGTTTTGTCCTTGGCGCGCGGTTTGAGAAGTTTGCTTTTAGCTTATGTCTCGCAGCTTCGGTGTTTGCATAACCGTGCATATATTAACCGGTTTTATAGTTCTAGGCGTCAAGCGACCTCGGCCGTACGCGATGCAGAGTCGGCGATTGTCCTGGAGGGAGAAGGGTGAGAGTATAGGCAGGAAGCTGGAACTTAAGCTAAATCAGAATGAGGCCCGGAAGGAACGCGATTCTACAGCGCATGCGCGGCTGAAATACAGATCCGTCTAAGCTTGCCCAGCCCGAGATCGTTCGGCCTTATATGCGGCGTAGCGTAACACTCAGCATTTAGTGCATTTACTTTTCTGCATTCGCTGCACATTCAACAAACTTGAAAGTGAAGGATTTCGAAACTCGTGAAGATAAAGGTTGCACCGTTGGGAAAGCTGCCAAGCTACTGACGACACCATTAACGAGGAGATTTTTCGGTAAAGTGAAGCGCAAAAAATGGGACGAAAAAAAAAAAAAAGCGAGACAGTCAGGACAGGCGCTGCCAACAACTGTTACACCAAACATGCTTCACCAACTGGCCCAAAATTCTACTCTTTTAGTGAGGACCACGGGATCAGCCGACCTACGTTGATAATACGGCGTTAAATTGAGCAGGCATTCAATATAAATGACGGTGTCGGTATACCAGTGAAGAGAAACCATTAGTGTCGGCAAATCCCGTGACAACACTTTCGATTTTCGCGTCAGCTGTTACCTTGTAACCCCATAAAAAACAGAAAGACAGAAAGAAGCAAAGCAATGCTTTTGTCTGGGCAAGTTGGTGCGACATTTGCGAAAAATAAAACAGCACGAAAGACGGGACGAAAGACACAGTACGACAGGACCAGTGCTGAACTTACAACAGTCGACTGAAGATAGAATTCCAACAAGGTCATGAAATTCTCACTAGAAATGCCCGAGCTATTTTGAAATTCCACTTCCCCCCTCTTCAATTTTTGTTCTAACCGCACGAAAAAGTTCCGCATGCGGCACTGAGTAATATAATTCCTCAATGTCAATCGAGAAAGCCGTCAACCCCGGTTCCTTTTCCATGCACTCTAGAAATTCCACCAACTGAGATGAACTGCCGATACTGAACGGATCATCACAGGGTAACGAGCTAAGCTGGCGCTGAAGAAAACGACTAAGGTTAATCAGCCACGAACGGCCCTCTGACACAATTGCACGGAACGGACAGGCAGATTTATGGGTTTTGGCCGTAAAAAATATTTCCAAAAAACCCGAGCTCCCTTTTTTCCACTGCTCTCCTGAGACCATCCAAATGTAGCTCAGACAATTTGCGGACATCCAACTTTTTTGCATTCCTTAGAGTCAAAAGAAATACACTTGAAGTTCTTTTTTACAGCATCACAAGCCTTGTCTCGAAACATTCCTTTAGGCATCACCACAAACCCCCGTCTTTGTCGGCTTGAAGGACACTAAGATTGTTCTCTTCAAGACACTTCACAATGTCCCGGAAAGGAGGTTTCTTGGGAAGCTTGTGACTTACTGTGCGCTTGAGTGAGGCGACGCCTTCTCCGACGAGTCTCCCCCTTGTCGTCCTCGGCTGCGCGGTCTCGGGGGAGACCGCGCAGCCGAGGGGGAGACTCGTCGGAGAAGGCGTCGCCTCACTCAAGCGCACAGTAAGTCACAAGCTTCCCAAGAAACCTCCTTTCCGGGACATTGTGAAGTGTCTTGAAGAGAACAATCTTAGTGTCCTTCAAGCCGACAAAGACGGGGGGTTTGTGGTGATGCCTAAAGGAATGTTTCGAGACAAGGCTTGTGATGCTGTAAAAAAGAACTTCAAGTGTATTTCTTTTGACCCCTAAGGAATGCAAAAGTTGGCTGTCCGCAAATTGTCTGAGCTACATTTGGATGGTCTCAGGAGAGCAGTGGAAAAAGGGAGCTCGGGTTTTTTGGAAATATTTTTTACGGCCAAAACCCATAAATCTGCCTGTCCGTTCCGTGCAATTGTGTCAGAGGGCCGTTCGTGGCTGATTAACCTTAGTCGTTTTCTTCAGCGCCAGCTTAGCTCGTTACCCTGTGATGATCCGTTCAGTATCGGCAGTTCATCTCAGTTGGTGGAATTTCTAGAGTGCATGGAAAAGGAACCGGGGTTGACGGCTTTCTCGATTGACATTGAGGAATTATATTACTCAGTGCCGCATGCGGAACTTTTTCGTGCGGTTAGAACAAAAAATTGAAGAGGGGGGGGGAAGTGGAATTTCAAAATAGCTCGGGCATTTCTAGTGAGAATTTCATGACCTTGTTGGAATTCTATCTTCAGTCGACTGTTGTAAGTTCAGCACTGGTCCTGTCGTACTGTGTCTTTCGTCCCGTCTTTCGTGCTGTTTTATTTTTCGCAAGCAAAGCAAACCAGGTTTAGCTGGTTTAAAAAGCATTTTCCTGTTCACTGTGGCGCGGTTGGTACAAAAGACGCCCCCCTCGATGAAGCGCGCGATAGCACGCTCCCAGTTAAGTTTCACCGTTAAAGTTTAGCCAGATTCGCTTTCAGCTCGCTACACGAAGGCGCCGATCTCGGCTCGCACATGCACGCCGCCCTAGCGGCAGCTGAGGGCACTAGAAATATCCCACGCTTTTTTCCTCTGTCTGCTTGCCACATTAAGAAACCCCGCCAGTAGCAGCGAAGACAACCGCGCTCAAGCATTCTATATGTACTGATTTTCTTTCCATGAAACATTTTTGTGAGTGTTTTAATGGAAATGTTTTGAATCTCTGACGCATCGCTTATCCTTCACGCGAAGTTTTCCGCGCACAAAGCGCAGTGGATCTCGAGCACGCACTCGCACTCAGAACCAATGCGGAGATGGAGCCGATCTCTACAGACTTTTACCTTCGATGACTCCGAACCGGGAAGCGATACGGGGCGCTTCCAGTAAAGATAAGCTCGCCTTATCACTCTCGATCGATCGAAGAACAAAACTTTTGTGCTCGGAGGAGAGGCGAACGGTTATTCTTTCATTCAACGCACGATTGATTCGACTGTACAAGACGTACCGTCTCTGAGGGTCGCGAACGAAATCTGGGCACGTATATGGATAGAGATACCGAAGACCCTTGTTAGAGCTACTCAGCCTTGCCAGTAGCATTTTGCGATGCATCGGGAATTCGGAGCGAAAAAAATAAAAATAAAATGGGGCGTACAAAGTGGGGCGGATGGCCGCAATGATAAGGCAACGACTATATGCGCTTCGCGAATCGAAGTTGCAGGCGAAAAATATTTTAATTTTATCTAAGCAGAGTGAAACGGTTGCGACTCGGTTACAGAACAACACACGTCGTTCGGAAGCGAAGTTATGTTGCAGTCTGCAACCGCACCATGCACATTAGAGAGAAACGCTGTGTGTCTGCGCACACTCCCATGCGCACACGCGCATGCGCATTCTTTTATTCTCGATCATGATGATGATAGTTTTCGCATTCAGTTTCAGTTTATTATTCTTTCAAAATACAAAAGGTTCATGGTTAGTATTGTGCAGACGAGGGTCCCAAAGTCAAGTGACTGCAGCGGGACCCTCGGTTAACAATAACATAAGAATAATAAATTACACAGCATGTCAAAATTACACAGCACAAACGGAAGTGAATAGTGAATGTATTAGAAAACAATGGAAAAAAAACACCTTAAATTCAGCAGGCGCATTACGCCCGACTTAAACAGCTGCGTTATTAAACGAAAACATATAAAATAAAAGACATTCGCTTCGCCGTGGGAGTCACGAGGAGCCTCTTGGCTAGTCTCGAGGCATCGAATTTCGCGTGAGCGTGCAAGCGCTCATTAGGAAGGCGACCAAGCACTCTCACATGCGCCGAGTACGTGCTGCCGTCGGCGTGCGCGGTAAAACAAACGCAAGTTTCCACTCAAGGCTTTCCCAGCGATGGTTTCGCTCTCTTGCACATTAGCAGTGCTTTGGTCTCCTCCTATGATTTACTTAAGCCCCTCATCCCTCTCTGTTCTTTTTTAGTTGACGTCTAATAATTATTACCATTTGTGGACGTCTTCATTATCCATTCCTCTCTCAGTACCTCCCTCCTCTCTGTCTGTAGCGAAAGAGGCGTTGTTGTCTGAAGAGGGCATCCTTAACAGCAGTTTGGCCAAAACTGAGATGATGGCCCTCCTTGCTTTAATGTTCGCGAACTAGACACCCACTGCTAATGGAAACGGGCGGGTGGCTTCAGGGCCGCCAAGACTACCGTAGCAGTAGTACACTGATAAACTACATGTACAACAACAACAAAAGCACTAACTCCTATTTAGCACCTTATTTAACACACCTTACTTGTCACAAGCCTTAACACTTCACACTAACACACTATCTTAAGAATTGGGGGCATGTAAGTGATACTTGTTATTTATAACTTACTTTCTTACACTTAATCAGCATTTACGTCCTTTTCGACCACGCTCTACTGGCTTAGGCCCTAAACGTTTTTTTTTAATTGGCTTTTTATGAAATGTACTTTGAGGAATTTCCTTTATTAATTTGATCTTAATTGGCTGAAGCCCGTTGTACCTCAGGGTGATGTGGGCTACCCCCGTCTCCTTTTAGTTATTATTGCACACAGGGGGAGAAAAAAGCATGCACGCACTCACACACGCGCATGCACGCACGTAATGTTGGCTCGGCTGTGTTCGAGCCAAACTATGCCGATATTCATATTCATATTCATATTTTATTTCAGACAACGACAAATAACAAATGTACATTTGTCTTGTCTAGGAGAGGGACAAAAAGGCACGAATGCCTGACTGAGTGTCACACCCCTTTCTAGACGCACAACTCGAACAACAGAGGCCGTTACAGGAGCATAGATTAATACATACAAAAGATAGATATGACACGACGAGCTGTACAGACGCTGGAAACGAAAGTGCATGCATTAGTACTTAGCCCTAAATTTTCGCATTTCAATCCGTGAGTACACGTGGCAAAGTCTCTGATTTGCACAGTGCACACACTCATTGCTGCTGCTGTGGGCTGGCGCTCTGCGTTTTCACGAAGCAGCGGCAGCCTCCGCTCGTTCCCACGCCGTGCTCCCTCGGGCAAACAGCTGGCTAGGCTCGTACGCTTGTGCAGCAGCAACAGCTATGCATCCCGCTTCTTCGTCTTAGCGGTCGGCCTCGACAGAAGGGGGTGCTTATCGCTCGCCCTAATCGTCTGAGTAAGTATACGCCCCACTCGCCTCTATGTATACGTAAGGGGAGGCAGACAGAAAACACCGACCGCGTCCCTTTGTAGTCTTCCGAGGCGACGCTGTTTGCTCGCATTCCTTCACGGGCTACGCGGATTCGACTCGTTCGTCAGTACGTATTACGGGCGGGTGTCTATGCGTGTTTTGTGTTTTTGTTTTGTTTGCGTTGACCTTGGGCTGGTGAACGGTGGGACCGTTTGTCACATTCCGTCACCGTCCTTGTTGCGACAGCTTTGCGTCAAGGAGAAGCGCCACTGAGAATTTCGGAGTTGCTTCTGCAATATGCCGTAACTCCTGCACGTTTGCAGTGTGTGTGTGTGTGTGTGTGTGTGTGTGTGTGTGTGTGTGTGTGTGTGTGTGTGTGTGTGTGTGTGTGTGTGTGTGTGTGTGTGTGTGTGTGTGTGTGTGTGTGTGTGTGTGTGTGTGTGTGTGTGTGTGTGTGTGTGTGTGTGTGTGTGTGTGTGTGTGTGTGTGTGTGTGTGTGTGTGTGTGTGTGTGTGTGTGTGTGTGTGTGTGTGTGTGTGTGTGTGTGTGTGTGTGTGTGTGTGTGTGTGTGTGTGTGTGTGTGTGTGTGTGTGTGTGTGTGTGTGTGTGTGTGTGTGTGTGTGTGTGTGTGTGTGTGTGTGTGTGTGTGTGTGTGTGTGTGTGTGTGTGTGTGTGTGTGTGTGTGTTACGATGAAGCTGCATATAGCTAGTAGGTGGCAAATGCGTGCAGACACTATAATGAAGAAGCAATGCTAGCATACGCTAGCACTGCTTCTTCATTATGATAACCGACGCAGCATGAGTTGCTACACATAAAATCCTCCGGGTGTTCTGACCATCCTTAAAGCTAACGTTACCAAACGGAAAGTTTGGTGCACGCATCCACAGGCGCGTGCACGGGGGGGGGAGGCAACCCCCCTAGTTACCTAAGAAGTGGAGTGCAAAATCTGCCCCGTACATTGATCTATGGGGGAGGGGGGGGGCTGCGATGAACCTTCGGCCCCCGGATAGAGAACCCTGCGCACGCCTATGCACGCATCTCTTAAATGTGGCCATGAAGAAATCAAAAGCTACAACAGGACCCTTCGGTAGACCGTGTTAAACACCAGGGCTGCAAACTTCAGCTTCGCTGATTGACTCATCTGTATGGAGTGCTTGGGCAATGAATTATCTTAAGTTAGACGCTGTTCGTAAGCCGAACGTTGTACGAATTGGACATTAAAGAAGATCCGCAGTTATAGTGCGCATCGATTTAATTCACTCCGCATAAAAGCAGGAGAGTCGGACTTCTTTCCTTTAATGTCTAACTACTGAATCGTCTAAGGTTTATCTACATTGCATGGCGCGTTGTTTCATGTGCCTAGTGCAGGTTACCAAGCGATTCCTAGCGCGTGCTAACAGTAGTGTATTCATTTCATAAGTCGGCAATAATAGCCTTTTAATGTTTTTCACGAACCCCAGGAAGTGGGAATTGCGGAAACTACTGCTACAGTTATACCACTCAGTACTTGTAGGCCTAATCGTTTGTTGGTCATGTGGGCTTGATTCTTCATTTTATTCGAAGTTTTCTGTTTTCTTTCATTAATTCTATCCGTCACCTCTTCGTATATATTGAAGCATCTCATATGAAGTAGCAAACCCCGCATACAACGGGTACATCTGCGTCTGCCAGGCGGGAGGATTCTTTCATTCCTATCTCTCCCTCCATACACACATTTTGTTTTGTTTTGTGTATAACAAGCAGCAGTAGCAATAGAGCGATTTAAACCGGCATGTACAGACGGGTCCACTATTAAAGGGAACACTTGTATGCAAGGTCCTCTGCACCGACCACTCCTGGCCTTCTTACGGGAAACAGAACTCTTTCTGTTTATTTAACTTATGCCGTAGGGCATACTGGCGCTAATAAAAAAAAAAAAAAGAAAAAAAAAGGAAAAAACATAGTGGCTTATGTTTTCATAACACTACTAGCAGCTGGTAGATCTAACTCCTTTCAACATACTAGTGCAGCGTACGAACAATGTTTCCGCAACCACTTGCAGTCAGGAATGTTTTCACATCGTGTTTTCTACTGTATTGCATTTTGTGCCCTTATTATTTTTCTTACTCATATTTTCTCTGCTAAGCGAGAAGAAGTAGCCGGTGCCACCATAATGGCACCAACCTCTCATATTTCATCATTTCAATAAAAAAAAGAAATGAAAAAAGCGAAATGTGCGCATTCGGGTGTTCCCTTTAACACTGGACCGCACTGTACATTTCGATACGAAAGGCAGGTGCGCTACGCTTTTTTTTTTTTTATTTCTTTAATGGTATGTTGCATGAACAATTCTGCCATGGTCAACCGAGGATGCACCTCAAGGCTATCCACGAGCTCCGAAAAAAACAAAACGCAAGAAAAAAAAAGAAAAGAAAAGAACAATGCGACGGTGTACAATGTATTTCCTTCTTAGTGGTTTCACCCTGCTATTCGAAGACGTCGCGGTATATATTTTTTTTTTCGCACGGAGGTCGCGCCGCCGCGACTGTGACAAGGTTCTGTCTTCACGGTCCAACTGTCGTCTCTTCTCTCGAAAACGACTTCGACGTCGCCCGCTGCGGTTCGTGGGAGCCAGACGACGACGACACGGCTGCAGTGGCTGTGCAACGGCGTCGCGGCGCGCCACGGATGTGGGACGACGTCCTGCTTTACACGCCCGTACTGCAGCGTGTCGCCTCTAGCCCACGTGTTACTCCTTGGTGTCTATCCTGTTTGTTTCCTTTGCTCTGTTCCTTTCCCTTCATCGGTATCAGTTTTGATTGTGTCAGTGAGGGGGGGGCGGGGGGGGGGAATTATAGCTTCTTCTACACTTGCGGCCACGTTCGTGTACATGACTTCTTAAGCAAATTAAACAACAGCAAACTGCTCAGTGTCATTTAAAACGTGGGCCTTGGTCTTCCAGAGTGGCCTTTACTAATACTTCAACAGTGAGCAGCAGAAGTCAATTTTAGCGGCTGATGTGCATACAAAACAAAATGGCGGTGGGCAGATTGCACAGCGCGGGGCTACGTAGGCATGACCACAAAAAGTTTTGCAATTAATATTTTTTTACATACAAGGTAGTCTGAACAAGAGTTATGCTGTTGGCCTTTGGGAATCATTCGAAGCATATTTGAAGTACTGAAAGCCACAATTCGCATTTATTACCGGTGTTCTCGCCATATTTGCAACTAACTAATGTCCCCGTTTCTGGCACCTATTTTTACCCTTTGAAAAATAAACTTTTTGTTGGGATGTTTTTTTCTTTGCACATGCGGAACCACGTGGAATAATATCTTGCAAACTACTTCCCTGTTTCTCGCCTACATTTTTGTTCGTTAGTGAAGAGGTTAAAGCACCGCGACATACGGAATGCGAAACGAAAAAGACCACAAGAAAATGCGCTGAACCATCAACTGCCTGTTTTTTAAGTGAACCTTAACCAACCCGCCAAATCTCACACTCTTTTGCAGCCACGTATACTCATGACGCAGAATTTTAAAGGTTTCATGACAGTCAAAATAACCACTCTCTCTTTCGTATGAGGGATTAATCCCGGATGTTCTCTCAAAGCAAATATCGTTTAACTAAATCTTCCTCATTTTGGTCGCCTCGTGCCGGCTGGCGGTTCAGTGTAGACATAGGCGTGCGCAGGGTTCCCGTTCAGGGGGGGGAGGGGGGGGGCGAAGGTTCGTCGCAGCGCGCCCCCCTCTCTATTAAGTCAATGTATGGAAAAGATATTGCCCCCCCCCCCCCCCCATCTTAGGTGACTAGAGGGCACCCCCCCTCCTAGTCAATGTATGTATGGAGCAGATTTTGCGCCCCCCCCCCCCCCCTTAGGTGACTAGGGGGGGGCGCCCCCTGCCCCCCCCTCGTGCGCACGCCTATGAGTGTAGAGTAAGGAAGGAAGGCAGGTACAGGAGAGAGAGGAAAGGCAGGGATGTCAACCAGTTCAGAATAACTGCAATGCTACTCTGCACACGGAAAAGGGATGGAGGGAGATTAAAAGTTGGAAGAGTAAAGAAAAAGAGAAGGGAAGCACTCACACAACGTCACAGTCCGTCAGTATTGTGCGGTATACGGCATCACTATCGTTCTAGAGCTGCTCGTGCAACTCTGTTCTTTAAAAAAATTTAGCAATGTTTTCGTCATCCTCATCCTCATCCTCGATGACCTTTCAGGATGACATTCCAGGATGGTTGCTGTAGCGATATCGTTCTGCGGTCAAGGAGAGCTAGAGCGATCGGGAGTGATCGTATCTGCACAGCGTATATAGCGAGGACAGTCGCAGGAGATGTCCTGAGTGAATGTCTGTGCACATCGTAGCGAGGACAGTCACAGAAGGTGTGCTGCAGAGCTTGCAGCACATCTTTTGCGACTGTCCTCGCTACGCTGTGCAGAGACGCTCACTCCCGATCGCTCTAGCCCGCCTTGACTATACAGGCCGATGTCGCAAGCCAAAGTTGCCGAAATTAAAGCTAGCCAAAGTTGTACGTAAGTGAGAACGAAGTCACTCATGCGTGATTGGTTTAAGATTGTACACGGTATTTTTCGGGCCACGGGGAAGAAAGTATCTGTGAGCCTGAAACTTGCGTTCAGCAGATCTCACTAGCGTTCGCGTATTTTCACGGTGCACACAGGAGTCCACAGCGATTCTATGGTATATATACACCATAGACTCCCTATGGACTACTGTTGTTACTGTTCCTCTGCGAACAGCAACAACGACAAGTCGTTGCCGTCCACCGTGAAACGCTAGTGTGCGACCCGACGTCCTCTTCGACCTGGACACAGCGACGCCGCAACCGTGTCGAGTGGATTTCGGCGCGGTTCAGAAGGCGGTCGCGGCTTCGTGTAAAAGGGGAAGAGAGGTGAGGTTGTTGTTGGCTGGTGCGTGGCAGGGGCTACGGCTCACCGCGGCGCTGTTGTGCGTGCGGGAAGTGCGAAGACGTCTTGCGGTCGGGGTGCGAAGACTGGTGCGAGGCACAATTTTTGGCACGCGTGAGACAGCAGCCTGTCACTGCGTGGGGCAATAGATGGTGGAAATGTTTTCGCTTCCCACGCCACGTAGCTTTCGCGAAGTATGTAGGCAGTTTCTCCGACCACATGCCGTGCGTTCCGGGTTCGCTAAGGTCCATTGGCTTCGTAAATAAGAAGCCAGGGCGAAAGTGCGCCAGCAGTTTCATTCTGAACGAAATCTTCTCAGCCCGTCGTCTCTCTTTCAAGCCTCTGTGTTAAATGTTGCGAATTGACTTAGCTTCACCCATAAAACGATTGAGTGATGACGGTTGGTTAAATACCTGTCGGAGTGAGCATGCGCAGGTGGAGAGAGCAGTCTGTGGAGAGACTCGCTCAATTTTCTCCTTCTCTTGTACTTATCCATACCTGCACACTGGCTTCTCTAAAAAAAACACACCTTGGCTTGTCATTTCAAATTTATGCACGGTCTACTCCGTAACTTGACATAACGCTACCAAGGAAAAAAAATGGTGGCGTGAGCAACATCCAGCAGACTTGAAGAAGAGCCGAACACTATACACGAAAAATACCAGCAAACATGCATGTTCGGTCATCGTTGTATAAAAACGAAAAAAAAATTAGGGCTGCCTCTGCAAGAAGGTGATGCGTGTGACATAATATGTAGAGACGCGAACACCAACTCATATTTAGCGGATGTTGGCCAATCAATCCCAGCTGCTGCACGGTGATACGTAGGCTGTGCTACGCTGTGACAGAGAAATAACCATTATTCGAGCGATTTGCCACAATTTATACGTACTCATCGTTAGTGAAAGGACCTCAAATAATTAGTCGCGAGCATGTTTGAAAAAAGTGCTGCCGTGAGGATTTATCGAATCACTGTTGTCCGTTATCCGCGGCTAATGTGATTTGGAACAGTAGTAATACTTATTTTCGCCTCCTTGAGCATTGTCTGCATAACATCCTTGTAGTATCGAGAAACGCCCACAAACAGTGTAGGGCAAAGCTGCTTGTCATAAGTTCAAATCTTCGCGGCTTTGTGGGTGTGGCAGATAAACGATAGTACAGGGAACAGCGGTGGCTTGAAAGACTCGTTACATTAACAAGCATGCAGTGTATCCGTGGCGCTGCGAAATTCTGTATGGTTTCTTCACATAGCACGCCTCACGCGTTATGTGAAGTTGATTCCTTCCATTGATTCCTTCCATTATTTCGATGCTTATGCATCGAAATAATACGCAGTCGTCAGGAACGTTGGCTTGATCCTCACGCAACCTCATTATGGCGGATGTCCCGTTGAATTACCTAATGGCGTGGCGCGCATTGTGAAGACGCAAACATCGCAGTTGCGACAGTATTGAGAACGTTGGCAAATGCAACTGAACGTAAAACAAAGACATTGACGAAGAGAAAAAAAAAATAATAAGGCGGGAAAGTATCCGTCATTTTTCGCGCTTGCAGGACAGGCAAGAAAATGAAATCACCTACAACGTTCAGAACCTTAACATTTGATGACTTCGCTATACCCGATGTTTGTTCTCCCAAGATAGCAGCGTTGTCACGCCGACTCAGCACGATAACGACTGTCAGGCTTTTACGTTCGTACGTCCCCGTTCATTATTCAATTTCTAGCTCTACGTTTCATGTAGTTTGCCTGATGAAATTGTTTACATGGGCGCGCGTCTGCAGACACGACTTGACAAATGAATGCCGAAAGTATGACGTCTTGACGAATGCGACTCTGACGACCAGGCGGAGTCGCTATTTGCGAAGTTTTCGAGCGACGAACAATATGCAAATGCGTCACTCGTACTTAGAAATACGGCCATTTCAAACCTCGGGTTATTTTCGAAGAATACGAAAGAATACCCTTTTACGCATGTTCGTGCGCACGTTTGTATATGCAAAGCAGGGGCGTAGCCAGAAATTTTTTTCGTGGGGGGGGGGGGGGGCACCTCCTTGAAATGGCCATTTTTCGCTCTGTATGCCATGGCGAAAAAAATTTTCGGGGGGGGGGGGCACGGTATGCCACCCCCTGGCTACGCCACTGGTGCAAAGCCAGCCCCATACATTGACATAATAGGGAGAGGGGGTGCGCTGCGACGAACTTCGCCCCCCCCCCCCCCCTGAAGGGGAACCCTGCGCACGCTTATGGTGACCTGTCTTCGTCAAGGCAGCAAATGAACAAATCAGAAGCGGTACACAGCAGCAGGACGAAAGAGACGGGTCCCAGACAGGCACGTAGTCAGGGGGGGGGGGGCAAGGCCCCCCTCCCCTCCCCCCCCCCCCCCCCCCGAAAAAAATTCCTGGCTACGGGCCTGATCCCAGATATATTCTTTGTCATTAAAATATTTCTCTGTGATCCTCTCTTTCTCAACACTTCAAGCCTCCGTGTTCCCTTGAACGTCCGTCTCGTTTGGATATGTATAGACTCGAAACATATCCTGGCCGTTGAGTATACAATATTCGATGGAAGCGGTGCCCGTTTAGAACCTCACGTAATCGAAATTTACAGCCGGAGCTCCCCACTACGGCGTCTCTCGTAATCATATCGTGGTTTTGTGACGGAAAGCACCAGTAATTATCAATATTATGACTCGGAACATGACTGTCGTGAAGGTGTCACAATATCGTGACATGGCTTTATAGACTGACGAGGGTGCCGATGCGGTCTTGTTGGTTTGTCATACTTTCAGGGGTAAATAATAATAATATCAGGGATTTATTTTACGTCGCAAAACCACGATATGATTATGAGAGACGCCGTAGTGGAGGGCTCCGGAAATTTCGAGCATCTGGTGTTCTTTAGCGTGCACTGACATCGCACAGTACGCGGGCCTCTGGCATTTCGTCTCCATCGAAATGCGCGACCTTCGCCGCCGGGATCGAACCCGCGACCTTCGGGTCAGCAGCCGAGCACCATAACAGCTACACCACCGCGGACTTACTCTCAAGGGTTGAGCACGAAAAAATAAAAGAAAGGACAGGAAAAAGCCGGCAGATCCCACGCACGTGTGGGAATCGATGTAATGCGAAGCAGCCAGGAAAGAGCAGATCATGCTTTACATAATTTGCATGTTATGTTTAACATGTTAGGACCTGTCATTTATGTTCGTCATACAGTCACGTCGCGCAATACCAATTTTGGTGTATATCCAGCTAGCGAACTGGACGCAAGCGCACCATGAGCGTGGCATGTAAATGGCATTGTAGATGACATGCATGCCAAGATTTTCATGTTATCACCTGCCACTTATGTTCATTATACATTCGTGTCACTCAATACCAAATATAATGTATGTCAAGCTAACGAAACGGCCGCGAGCACGCCATGAGCGTGGCATGCAAGTCATGTCGCAAATGACAAGTCATGATTTTCATATTACCACTAGTCATTTATGTTCGCCATATAGTCACGTCACTCAATGCCAAGTTTGGTGTATATCAAGCTAACGAAACGGCCGCGAGCACGCCATGAGCGTGGCATGCAAGTCATGTCGCACATGACAAGTCATGATTTTCATATTACCACTTGTCATTTATGTTCGTCATACAGTCACGTCACTCAATACCAAGTTTGGTGTATATCAAGCTAACGAAATGGCCGCGAGCGCGCCATGAGCGTGGCATGTAAATCATACTTTTCATGACAAGTTAGTCATGATTTTCATGATATGACCAGCCATTTATGTTCGTCATACGGTCATGTTATGCCATACCAAATTCGGTATAAATCCCATTAACGGTACGGCCAGGAGAGCACAAAGTCGTAGGCGGCTAGATAGATAGATAGATAGATAGATAGATAGATAGATAGATAGATAGATAGATAGATAGATAGATAGATAGATAGATAGATAGATAGATAGATAGATAGATAGATAGATAGATAGATAGATAGATAGATAGATAGATAGATAGATAGATAGATAGATAGATAGATAGATAGATAGATAGATAGATAGATAGATAGATAGATAGATAGATAGATAGATAGATAGATAGATAGATAGATAGATAGATAGATAGATAGATAGATAGATAGATAGATAGATAGATAGATAGATAGATAGATAGATAGATAGATAGATAGATAGATAGATAGATAGATAGATAGATAGATAGATAGATAGATAGATAGATAGATAGATAGATAGATAGATAGATAGATAGATAGATAGATAGATAGATAGATAGATAGATAGATAGATAGATAGATAGATAGATAGATAGATAGATAGATAGATAGATAGATAGATAGATAGATAGATAGATAGATAGATAGATAGATAGATAGATAGATAGATAGATAGATAGATAGATAGATAGATACGCTCAAACTCGCCGAAGTTCGCTAAGAAATGCTTCGCATTTAAAAAATAATAATAAAGGAGGAATGCGCACACACTAGCGCTTCGTACACACATCGGTTTGTTTACTTCCTTCAGACGTACAGGATGCCTGTATGCTGACATGCCGTCGTGAACAGGATAGCGCATTTGGGAACTGGCTGCGTGATTGCCAACCTTTGTGAGGTGTGAAATAGCTGCGCGCGGATTCAGCGCAATCTTCCGTCCACCGCACGCACCATCTATGACCTCTACGCCCGGAATATAATGCTTCCTTTTGCGGAAGCAAAGGGCGAGGAAATAGCCTACACAATAAAACGAGGAAGCTGCGAAAGAAAAATAGAGATAACGGAATAATACACAGACTGGTATGCATTCGCTACTACATACCGTGAACTTTCAGGAGCAAAGCCAACGTTATGAGGCGGATAAGTGAAAGGGTCATCTCGGAAATGTTTCACGTTCAACGAAGCACGAAAACTGCCCGCCGTTTGGAGCAAATAAGCATTCAAAGGGCTCGCACGTTAAGGGAGAAGCGAAAACCGCAAGGAACATCACTTCCTTTATAAAGATTCGCCGCCGTTTCGCTTCCGTTTTAAACGCGCTGTGAGAATCGCAGCGGTGTCCGAAGCCCCCACGTGTGTTGGGATACGTTTTCCTCGGCGTCTCCAATGGACCGTGGATGCATTACGATAGCTTGGAAGGCGGGCAGGTTGTTTGCTCCTTGGTGATGTATATAATGCGCAGTCCAGGGACGAACCCCAGCGCATTTCCGTGTCATGCACAGGGTCGCGAAAGTTTTGTTCCCTCGAAGCGCCGCGTTGGTGTCACGCATTGTTAGATGCGGAAACGAAATGCCTCGAGCGTTGAAGGTGAAAGATCAAAGGTGAACATTTGGCAGAGTTCTGCCCGGTTGGGACAGAAACTGGAGAAACGAGAAAACTCCAACCAAAAGTTTATTTTATATAAAAAAAAAAAACGACGTTTCGAAGCCGCACCGGCTTCTTCTTCAAGGGTCTCAAAAAAAAAAAAAAAAAAAAAAAACTTTAGCCAAAAATAAATTTTTGCTTGGAATTTTCTCATTTGTCCAAGGTGAAAGATGCGCCAGAATGGGCAAGGACGTGCGTTGTGACGGTCGTCTAATGCCGAGGAACTCTGGTTGACCGTTCGATTTCATTCGAACTGATGCAATAAAAATGGAAAAGCCCCTTGTTATGGCGAAGTTGAATGTTATGCATAGAAATAAAGAGATAGATAGATAGATAGATAGATAGATAGATAGATAGATAGATAGATAGATAGATAGATAGATAGATAGATAGATAGATAGATAGATAGATAGATAGATAGATAGATAGATAGATAGATAGATAGATAGATAGATAGATAGATAGATAGATAGATAGATAGATAGATAGATAGATAGATAGATAGATAGATAGATAGATAGAGAGAGGGGGGGGGGGAATTCTTAAGAGAAAGGCAAAAAAATTAACCTGGCAGGGTCCAGTTGTCTCTGCACTGGGGAAGGGGAAAGGGAAGTGAAAGGTGAGGAGGACAACAATCGGCACCTTCCACTGACACACGCATACGCAAGGATGTGTGTATTGTCCAGCTCGTCACAAGGAAAGTAGGGATGTCAGCCAAATAGACGTACTATAGTATGTACGGTGCGTGAAAGAAATAATGCAATAAAGAAATGAGACGTGAAAGGAGAGGAAGAAGAAGAGTTCGCGCCTACTATGGATACAGGCTGTGTTTTCGGGTCTATTTATTATCAGAAAATCTCTACACGCCCATGTAGCCTTCTATGGTCATGACTGGTAATGACTACGCTTTTGTGTATTATTTTTTGTCAAAGGAAGAAGAAGAGAAAAGCAGGAAAAGAGGCTTTTTTCTTCGTAGCATGCAAGTGACCAAACGCGAGTCGTCGCAAGTGCCTCGTTAATACAGTGCCAACGTCCTTACATCATTGATAGTAACAGGTGAACATTTATATACACTACAGGAAGCTTACGCGACAGGAAAAATTGAACAATATAGCAGTAGTAAGCGGTTGGCTGTTCGGCGAAAGATGTATACAGGGGAAATAAGTGTAAATGTAAGAGCTCGTTTTCTTTGTTAGACACAACATTAACGAGAACTAATTAATATATACAGGGTTTCTCATTAATATATACAGGGAAAGAAATTCTGCTACAGACCGCACTCTAGATGAACTGCTGACACCTGAACGGCGGTCAACAAAGGAGGAGGGGGCCGGGGGGCACTGAAGAGGTCTCAGAGGAGTGGAGGCCAGGGAGAGAGAGTGGGTAGAAAGCGAGTATTTGCATATGTACAGAGACACCAGGCGTCGCTTTCGTTCCCGCGCAAACTGAAGGAAAAAACGGCCCGAGTAATGTTTGCGTGTACGTCGGTCGTCCTCTCGAGAAACAAAGAGTCAAAGAAGAGTCAAACAAAGAGTCAAACACATCGCATCAAAGAGAGAAACAAAGAGTCAAACACATCGACGCTACACCGCGAAAGCGAAGCCGTGCTGCCGGCGGAAGTGTGTACGTACATATATTCACCGTTAGGTTGGATAGCGGCAAACCGTCCAAGCTTCAATGCAGAGCGAGCAACGGGAGGGCACGGAAACGAAGGACCTGCCTTCTTCCAGTCCTACCCGAAGGGCGAGAGGTCGATGGCCCTTCTTCTTCTCCTCTTTGAAAAGCGTGGCCCCGGTGAACCTTTTCTTCTCGCGTTTCGCAACACCTTAACGCTTCTTCTTCTTCTCAGTCCGAGTGGCGCATTCCGTACTGCCTGCCACCCTCTTGTTGCTCTTTTGTATGTACGACCGCGCACGCTTCTCCTCTCTGTGTGGAACTGCTAGCGGTCCGGCGTATATGTCACGCTATTATCATTTCAAGCGCGACCTCTGCCCGCCCTATGGCACGTCGGAGCTCACCACGCCATCGCGATCGCTTGGAAGAACTACCCATGACCTCAAGCTGAGCGCAGAGTCCCGTGTGACATCATATTGCGTCAGCCGGGGTGTGTATAAGTGCTCTCGATTTTTTTTTATTTCGAACGCCTGCCCTTAGACATAGTAATTGGCGGTGTCAAAAATACACATACAAATTTGCTTCGTGGTAAGGTCCACGGATCCAGCGGGTCGAGGTCGGGTGATCGATCAGGCCTGAGGCACTAGGACCAAGGACTTTTGTTTCAGAAAATGCTCTTCTAGAGTCCGCGGTCGGCTTATAATGATACGCGCTTGACGTTGTATTGAAGGCCGTGGGCACCGCAAACGTTCCATTCTTGTAATTAGACAGTTCGCCACCGCTGTCGAATTAAAAAACATCGAACGTTTGTCGTGCCCACGGCCCTCGACGCGACATCAAGCGCACCTCATTATAACCCAACCGTACCCTAAAAGAGCTCTTTCTGAAACAAAAAAATTTTAGACACTGATCACACCCATCGATTGCACAGAAAGTTAAATTGCAGTTTTTGAGGAACATCAACCTCGGAGACCGATCGTATAGACTATTTTACGGATGGGTTTGAGGGCCACCATATTGGGCTGTTAACCTTTGTGTTTTGTATATTTAACAACTAAATGAAGGGCGTTACGGTAGACGCATACGCATGAAAACGGTTGGGTCGGTGCGCACGATGTTTCATGGCCTTGAATATTCACGCCACGTTGTACAAAAACAAGGAAACAACGGCTTAACAGCCCAAGAGAGCGGCGCCCAGATGTCTTACGGAAAATAGTCTATAGTCCTGATGTGTGTGCATCTTTTCGCGTACAGTGCCCACTTTCTCACTCATTATAGCTATTTCCCGTCTTGGGGTAACAAACCCAACAGTCGTAATGTTCACCTCACAACCTGTTCTCTCCTAGCTTCCTATCTACCTGTCGTATCCTATACCTGCAGAGGAGAGCGTTTCTTTAAAAGACAAAACTTTCGTGGTTCGTTGATGCCTCAAGGTATGCCGGTTTCATTCGTTTTTGAAGCGGGACAAAACGACACGCTTCAAATTTTTGCACCGAAAAAAGTGGCCAGTTATCAGACCATATAACACGAAGCGCCAATGGATATCCATTCTGGTTTCTGCGAAAGAAAGTTTCCCTGTTAAAGACAAATTTGATTTCGTCAGTGACCTAACTCTGTGCACTAGCACATTTTCCGAGTAAGCTCGCTGTGCCACTTGAATCCTTGAGTCAACCAGAAGGTTCGCGCATTAAAGAAAACTGCTACTTTTTTCAGAGCGTATAGGCACCTTGTTCCCTCCAGCGCCAGTGTTGCCGCGACAAGGCGCTGTCAAGTCTCGTCGCTTACGCTGCCCGAAATGTGGCGACTTTCATCTCGCCTGACCCCCGTATTCTATAGAACGTCCCTTCACTCGACGCTTCACCTTTACTTGAGGAAGTTGATGGGAGAGCCGTCTCTGGGTAAAATAAATCACTGCATATCAGCGATAATCTGCAGCGTTTCTTGAGAAGCGCAGCGTCATTTTCAGTCGAGCAGCGGCGCTGAGCTCAACTCGGTGAACAGGGTTGCCGTTGGTGGCTAGTTTGCGCCAAATTGGCTACTTTAGGACCCCGTTGGCGACGAAAATTTCCAGTTGGCGCCATGGCTCTTTTTTTAAACTTGTGGTTTTACTTATTCAAAATGGTTTTATTTATTCATCAATAGTAAAGACTCTGTTGATAATACCGCTTGTGTTCTATTTGGCTAGACATTTGGCGATAATATCAAATGACATGGCTACTTTGGCTACTTTTGGCGTGAGTTCTGGCGCCTTTTCATGTCCACCCAACGGCAACCCTGTCGGTGAAGTGAAGGACGAAAGTAGAGTCGAGGCTCGTTTGTGAATAGCGCCGCCTCCGCAGACGACGGTGGTCTTGCAGTGATGCAGTGCAATGTAGGTTGTTAAGCGGTTTGTATGCTCACACCCATGGGAACGCCGAGCAGAGCACCGGATTATTGGTCGAAGGACTTTCGGAGGCACGCATTGCCATCGACGTATCCGTACCTGGCTGTACACGCGAGGAGCTAATCGAAACAGACCATCGCACAATGGAATCTCTCGACCGCGTAGATTCGTTGCTTCGCCGAGAGAAACGTGGACGAGTTATGCATGGATAGGTTCGCATGCGTCTCGGTCGCACGTGCAATCTATCCACGCAACCTCGCCTCGATACAATGTTGCCGGCGTGGTGTCTCACCTCCTCTTTATGGGCTCCATCGACAAGTAAGTGAACATTGCAGAATCACAGAAAGGTGGGCGAGTTGGTTTGGGTTCATAATGAAGTGAAAAAGGGGGGCGACGCTGGAACGAATACAAGGACGAGAAGAGAGGACATGCGCTGTACTCACAACTGGGTACAACTGAGTACAGTTACAACCGAGTACAGTTGTGAGTACAGTGCATGTCCTGTCTTCTCGTCCTTGTATTCGTTCCAGCGCTGCCCCCCCCCCCACCCCCCTTTCACTTCATGTGAAAGGTGGGCGAGTTGGTTTGGGTTCATAATGAAGTGAAAAGGGGGGCGACGCTGGAACGAATACAAGGACGAGAAGACAGGACATGCGCTGTACTCACAACTGGGTACAACTGAGTACAGTTACAACCGAGTACAGTTGTGAGTACAGTGCATGTCCTGTCTTCTCGTCCTTGTATTCGTTCCAGCGCTGCCCCCCCCCCCCCCCCCCCCTTTCACTTCATGTGAACGACCACTGCCGTAGGAGCACCGTCGATGCTCCGTTTTGTCGGGGTGAAACTGTTCAGCATTGTGTAAAGGTATACACCTGATCTCGTTCAACATCGGTTCTGCTAAGTGAAAACTTGGGCTGTGCGGAGACGATTTGGTAATAGAGAGATCTCTTAAAGGGGCACTAAAGAGCAAAACGATTTTTCGCGTATGAGTAAAGTACAATTTCACAGTCCCGAAAACACCACTCTTACCGCGACATGACGCTTGGTAAGCGAGAAAACGCGCGAAAAGAAAATGCGGGTGGAGACGCCACCTTCAGATTCCCGCACCAAACACCGTGACGTCATAGATTCTGAAGGCGCCTGTACTGAGTCCTACGTGGCTTCTAATCGATAAAAATGAAATACATTGTCATCTGTGGGTGCCATAGACCCAGCATACGAAGTTTCAGAAAATTTCGTCGAGCGAATGTCGCGAAAATACGAAAAATACATTTTGAAATTTTTGACGTCACGCGGGGAGATTTCGGCGCCAAATTTAGAAATGAAACTTCGACCTTGATTTGCTCCGCTAATAATGAACTTTTGATAGTGAAACATATGGCATTACAGTTCTCAGAGTGCAGTTTGTCGATCTAAACCAAGTCATTGTTTCTCTTTAGTGTCCCTTTAAATGTGGTAATAGAGAGATCAAAAGCTACAACAGAAGGAACTTCATATATCCCATATCGTGATAAATACCTGGGTCGCACTTTTCAGCTTCGATT